>WOVY01012250.1:0-51961 GCA_013436015.1 Rhipicephalus annulatus
GTGTGTGTGTGTGTGAAATATATGTTTTGTTACACACAGTAGATTCGACCAGCGCGCGCTATTATCGCCAAATGGGCTCGTTTTTCGTCGTGACACCTGTCGAACAAAATGCGCACAAGTGGCCCTGAAACACTTTTTCCCGTAACCATGGAATGAATTCACTAGAAGAACTTATCGCTTCACGAATTGAACGCCGCAAAAAAATTTAAGAATCGTCCAGTGCGAGTGGAATTACAAAGGTTTGTCGCATGCTGGAATTGCATTATCTCTTCTGTCGTCCCGACGAAAGCGCTGGAAGTTAAGGAGGAAGGGGTGGCAGGGCACAGAAACTACCGCGCTTCGTGGCCTCGAGCACTTTTTTTTCCTCGAACGCGCGGCTTTTTCAGTGTGATCACACGCGCACGCGTGAACAAGTAGCGGCCTCCCATGGCTATCTTGGTAACTTGATTTTTTGGTCACAGACGCACAGACGATTTTTCGCTCACACAAACGGAGCCGACGCCAGCGGCAGGTTTTCTGTGACACGAGCTCTCTAACGCTGTCGCGTTAAAATGCAAGAAAGAAAGAAAATCCAGAAGACTTCGGTGTGCGCAAATGAACGTGGGATCTCTGAGTCGTGAATGCGAGTCGTTAAGCACTGAACCACCAAGGAGCACGTACTTCAATGTTGAAACGGCAAGCTATTTATATCTACCATTCACCGCAGCTGATGGGCATTTTAAAGGGAATTATCATGTTTTCAGCATTACCAAAAGATGGCGCAATGAACGCGCGTAACCACATAGCTCCACGGCGCGCGCTCTTATCTCCCACGCGTACTTTGCTCGCTTGGATGAGGGGGGGACGCTCTCTCGCGCACGCTTATCTCGTGGGGAACAGGATCGTACGTCTTGGCCGGCCTCTGGTTTTGCCTGGAATGGTTCAGTTGTGGTTACCGGACGCACGAAGTTCATTGCCATCACTGGAGTTTCCGTTTGCGAAAAGCGCGCGTTTTTCACACACAGTGAAGTAACAACCAAGACGCTTATTCACGTGCATTTGTACCTGTGAGTACGTTTCGTGCGTCATTTGTGCGTAAGAAACGTGGAGCTCATTTCAATCTTGTTGGTATTCTGCGCGACACCTTCCAATCTGTTGCTATCACGTTCATTGCTTCGCCCTTGTGGCAAAGCTGGGAGTTTTTTATAACAAGACTTTTCTTTTCCTTGCATTTCTAAAGGTAGGCCTCACCCTATTTATTCAGAAACAGGCGCTCCAGCAACAAAATGATGCCAGTCGTCTTTATCACCGTTTACGTTAAGATAACTATATATGCTAACAGATCTGTGTTTTGCTTATTTGATTGAGCAATTCAGAGAACATTGTGCACGTGCGTATGTGGTATCATTGACGTGAATTGTGTACCCGTGTCGTAATGTGCAATTCTCCCTCAGTTTTTTACCTTGTTAATGGGACTGAACGTGTTTTGAACTGAAATAGCGCACGCAAGAAGAAATTCTAGCTTCCGTGAGTGTTGAATGGCCAGCCTTACTGTTAGCAACTGCCTAGAGAATGCACTGATCGTTAATTCGGTACCATTTTTAAAAGAAAGACAAAATACTCAAGTGGCGAGTTTTCAGGAAAAGCTGCAAGCATGAATTTTCGACAATTGCACAACACGCTCGCACACCACATCATTTTGACTGACTACAATAAAGATTGTATATTCACTACACTTAATTGCTTCAATTGACACTCGATACTCACAGTCAACAGCTGGTCAATAATTCCTATTGACTCGCTCAAAAGACGCTTAATTGATCCCCAAAAAATAATATTCAATAAAAACACAGAGGCCAATATCCTTAGAAAACTCAATAGAAAAGTCATTAGACGCCTAATTTGAACATAGTGCATCCTATGGAGAAAAGCCAATCTAGTCTTAATTAAATTTAGCGTTAGCGTTAATTCTATCACAGAAGCTTTGCGTATTCTGTTTCCCGCCATAATGAAGCTCTCTAATAATTGTTAGGATTTAACGTTCTAGAACTACCATATGACTATGGGGGAACTGCAAATTTTGACCGTCTGGAGCTCTTCAATTTGCACCTAAATCTCGGCACACGGCTCTTGCCACACGGCTCTTGTCTAAACTGCGGTTGCCGCAGCCGCGATTCGAACTCGTGATCTGCAGATTAGCAACGAAGTGCCCACCAAACCACTGTGGCGGGTCGCTTTGAAGTTACAGTGGTTAAATAGAGCACGAAGGGCACTTGACTCGCTGCCGCATTTACGAAAAGAGCAAAATAGCGCGCTGCTCACACAGGGAGCCTTCATGTGCGGCGCGCACATGAAGGCTTCTCAAGTTGCTCGCGCTCATTAGTTACCTTTGGCTAGCTCCCGATGTCAAACGCTTGCCACAATGCCTCGCCGAACAAGCGGCATTGCAGCGTCATCGTGGTGATTGCATGATGCGACCGGCCGCTCTCGGCGGCCTCCAGCGGTCTTCGGCTGCGGCGTCTGTGGTTCGGGAATAACCACGCTGTCTAACGCATTGCCAAACGCATTTAACCGCTCATTAGACTCATCCATGACCTTGATCATGCGAGGCACAGTATGCGTAGTGAAATAAACACTGTGGCAAACCCAAGCCAAATGCGTGTCTAAGCTCATTAAGAGGCACTAACATGCAACCAGCAATTGTGAAAAGCTTCAGTTCAACATCAGGTTGGATGCACTGCTACGTAAACACCGGGGCCGCACGTTTCAGCACACGCTGGTTAACCCTTTGTACGGAGTGCTGATTCTTCTTCTTACCGGTTCGTTGCTGCAGAAAAATGTTCACACGCGTAATGGAAGTGTTGTGTAATTTTTTATGTATAAAATTAATTAGAAGGAAAGCGAGCTGCACGAGAGTGCGCCGAAATTAAACCATCTTCCATTAAAGAGAACCAGCAATGCATGTTCATCACGGGCGTCCTCGAAAGTGGACTCGTCCCAAACAGGACGTGCTCTCTCGTTCCCCGATGCCATCACATAATTGCTGATAAAGAGAGGTGGGTGTAGCTGTTGCGCACGCGTGGCAAAAGTGATTCAGATTCGGGTGCATCTACACAACTTGCTCGAAAGAGACCAGGAACACACCTGTGGGAGGTGCAATGCCCAGATGGCAAAAAATACCATGGCAATCGCGCTGACCCCACTTCACTGTTCAAACGTTGACTGAGGCTGCAGCGCAGACGAGTTCGCAAGCGGCGTTCATTCGAAGCGCGCCGCCCATATATGTGTTTGTGACGCTGCGCCCATTCTTGGAGCCATTTTTATCAGCGGTGCTATCGTGCGCTCTGCACTGTAATTGTTAAATCGCCACCTCAGTGTGGACTCCGGGCAAGCTCGTGCGGCCGAAATGCTTGAGCTATTCTGCATAGCACCACATTTGTGGTGCACGAGATTTTGTTTAACTGCGGCCTTTTCTACACTTAGGACAGATAGGTGTTGCTGCTCAAATCGATGACCCCTCAACAGACCACACAGCGAATTCTAGTTACACATTGAAAGTTTTTGCATGCCCACTATAATTTGTAGGGCTCTCGAGCTTCGTCTTCAAGAGTAGGACATGATAGCATAATTAGACCCCGTTCACATCGCCCGCTCAATTGTCACGTCACTTCTGGGTGTCATCTTATAGCTGTGCAGGGCGCGGGTTCGAATCCCGGCTGCGGCGGCTGCATTTCCGATGGAGGCGGAAATGTTGTAGGCCCGTGTGCTCAGATTTGGGTGCACGTTAAAGAACCCCAGGTGGTCTAAATTTCCGGAGCCCTCCACTACGGCGTCTCTCATAATCATATAGTGGTTTGGGACGTTAAACCCCACATATCAATCAATCAATCTTATAGCTGTGCCAAAAAAAAAAAGAATGTCTGAGCGCCCTTAAAAATAGCCTCGAATGCCTATACTGCAAGCAGCGAATAGCATACGAAGCCCCTCGTATCAATTCACAAAGTACAGCGAACACGTGCAGTCGTATCTCGGTGTCACATATGTAATGATCTGAACTGGCGCGCGCACATTACCAACAACATATCATCAGCGAACAAATCCCTGGGTTTCCTGAAACTTTACCTCCGGCACACACCTAAAAATGCCCAGCTACAGGCCTACAAGTCCCTTTTCCAGTCCAAAATGGAACACGCATCTGCAATCTGGAGCACTCACCAATTCTATCTGGTCGTCTCACTCGAGACAGCTGAGAGCCGTGCCGTCAGGTTTATTCATACAATACCAGTGTAATCATCGCTCAAGAAAGAATCGAATATTTCAAGCCTTGACATCCGCCGCCACCTATCTAGTCTCGGCCTTGTTCATAAGTTTTTTTCACAGCACGCCTCGTCATCCATACATCGTTCCAGTGGCCCACATATCTCACCGTTCACTTCAAGTTGCCCAACCATGACGACCACATTTCTATGTCCTTCTTTCTACAGAAAGCAAAAAAAAAGTGGAATGACCTTCCCAATATTGTTTTTACCACTGAAGGCGCATCATAATTTTTTGATCGATTATGTGGCCATTTTTTTGAAAGAAAAACTTGTGGCAATAAAAACTTCTTTATGCATTAACTCAACTCCTATGAATATCCTCTGCAGGGGTCGTTAAGAAAAATAAAGGTATATGTTATATTCATAAGACGTCCGTAAGACAGCACGTATACCTGCACATCTGGCCACTTTGCCGATGCTGCTGCAGCTTATTAATTCTTCAACTCATTGAGAGCGCCTTGCGATGATAGAAATAACCGTGTTAAAGCTTCATCTGGGCAACCGACGCCTTCTTGTCTGCGACGTTGTTAACAGCGTGCTTTCCAAGAGGCTAGAAGAAAGTTTTCGTCGCTTGGTGTCACATATAAAACGTCATTAAAGTACATATAAAACTCATTTTAAATGTATTAGCCGCCTGCAAAAGAGGGCAGTTCGGATTATCACATACCCAAACAGGACGGATACTGCAAAACAACTGTTTCAAATGATGCGTGTACTTCCACTGGACTGTGTTAACGTGTCCAGTGTTGCTGATATAGTGCATAAAATAATAAAACGTAAATTCTCATTAAGCACCTTTATGTTACCCGCGTGCTGTACAAGAGCTGCAGCGAATCACTGTTTTAATTTACCGGTAGCCAGAAATGCCTACGCTCGGAGGCTCATAGAATTTCACGGCGCTCTCATGTGGAATGCGATGCCGACTGATGTGAAAGAGGCCAGAAATTTTTCATTGGCCATGAAGCATGCACTTCATGCGAACTTTTCAAGTAATACGACTGTATGGTCATTTAGTGTTATTAATATTATTATGATTATTATTATTTTAGTGCTATTATTATTCTGTGCTATAAGTAGCTATGTTATGCGCTATATTTGTATAATTCATTCGTGTGTTTTTGTTTTTTTCTATTTTTAAACATTGTATCTAGTTTGATGTCCTTTGTCACTGTGTAACTGCTTGCGCAAGTATGTAGGTATGTCACGCAATTGGTCCTTCTACTAGCCAGTTAGGCTATGGGACGAAACAAGTGTTTGCGAATTTTTTTGTTACATGGATGTGAAAGTTACCATTGAAAAAACGTGAGACGCTTACGACCGGTCATGCGCCAGACTGCTGCTTCCGTTAGACGCCGTCACGTACCCAGACAAAAATAACATGGGTGCCTCCACAAAGTTGTTGCATCTAAAACGATAATGCCGGGCAGGTGTGCACTGAAATTCAGGTTTGTCGTCCCACGGCAGGATGAGGAAGGCACGCACCCGCCTAAACGTCGTTGCCTTCACCCCTGCTCGCCCTGGCCGTTTGTTTTAATAGAACCGTTCGCTCCAATAAAGCCGCATGGTATCTCTCTTTGTGATACGGAATATTATAACACTGAAAAAAAACAGTATTGTTTGGCAGGACAATAAAGAGAAAAGCATTTTTTCTTGCAAATTAGGTATTTCGCACAATCATTGCGTTTACCACGAGAAGACGATTGGCAAGCGAGAAACCACACGAAAGAAAAATGTGGATAGCGACGCAACTTTGAAATTCCGCACAAAACGCCATAACGTGATAGATTTCAAAGACGTCTGCTAGTTCATACGCAGTTCCTAGTCGTTAAGAGGGAAGTATATTATCATTTTAGGGGTCATAGACTTCCCTTACCAAGCTCTAAAACACTTCATAGAGCTAATGGCACCAAATATGAGAAATAGACATTGAAATTTGTGACGTCACGGGTGGAAATATTCGCGCTAAATTTAAAAACCATACTATGACCTCGATTTTGTTCTCTATAAACATATGGTGGTAAAATTAACAAAATTGGAGCTCTCAAAGCAATAATTATCAATATAAACTGACAAAGTGAATCCGAATTGTGGTGAGTCAGGCCTGTCTGTTGAACATCTTAACTCCTTCGTTACCACGCCTTTTCAAATCGATCAACGGTGTTCGAAACTTTAGATTTGTTTCTCGTTAGGAACAGCACGCCCAGTCATTGAACTTTCACAATCAATTTGAATTTGCCCGCTTTGGCAACATAGTGATTTTTGACAGACCATTGCGCAAACCAATGTGCGTGTGTTGATAAAACAATGCACTAGGCTGGTGAACTTGACAGAAGTGTGGGACCCTCGTGATTATGCTGCAGGAACATCGCAGTTCTCAAATGAAGGGTAGTTTTGTAAAAAAAATGTCGATTTACAGCTTCAGCTTCGCACTTGCACAGTGTTGAGCTGTAATAATTGCCAGAAATTTATGCCAGCTATTCAATAGAGAGCTTATAGAGCTGTTGCTAGGAGCCAGAAAAAATGTGTTCAACAAAAATATTTCAGAAGGCCCACCGCATGAATAAGTCCCAAAGTGGCCTTCTCAACCAGTTTCCAGTAGATTTGGTTTCACTTGCATCGTTATAACAGACATGGGATCACACCATGGGGCCACGCGCCGCTCGAAACTGTCTTGCCACCACATATGAATTGAGTGAAGAAGAGCTTAGAGTTTGAGGATGACAGAACTTCAGCTTCAAGTTTTATGGCGATGATGTCTGGCGTCAGCCTGATACATTCGCAGTCGATGGTTATGTGGGGTTTAACGTCCCAAAACCACCATATGATTATGAGAGACGCCGTAGTGGAGGGCTCCGAAAATTTCGACCACCGCAGGTTCTTTAACGTGCGCCCAAATCTGAGCACATGGGCCTACAGCATTTTCGCCTCCAACAAAAATGCAGCCGCTCCAGCCGTGATTCGATCCCGGGACCAAAGGGAGTGAGCAGCCGAGTACCGTAGCCACTATAGACCACAGCGGCGAGGCAAGACACATCCGCAGTCGCTGATTGGTTCGTTTTGTTTACGGTCTCAAGTTGTCTCCTCCGCCGCAAGTGCGCAGCTGCTGACCTTTGTGCTCAATATTGTAATTACTCTGGCTACCGGCGAGTCCCACACTTAGCTCAGGCACGATGAGCTGGCGCCGGCTGCAGAGGTTCTCCTAACGACAAGAAGGCCACCGGAGCATAACTTGGCCCTGTCTACAGAGCAACGTAAAACATTTTATAACTGCACGTCGTGTTCTTCTTTTTTTAATACGAAAATGCTAAGAACTCTGCGTGGATGCGTATATAGGAACGCCAACATATGCGAAAATATATAGCTCATAGAAAGACGTGACGCAATACGAAGTGATGAAGTTCAATGGGGATCTGATTTATAGAGGGATAATTCACAACACCAGGTTCATCTAACATCTGAAGACTCTTATTGCAAAACACACAAATTTGCTAAGAGAACTGTACGAGTTCGCCTGTGTAATACGAAAAAAAAAAAGCAAGCAATGCTTCACCGAATGGCACAAAGCAGCCCCTTGATTCTGATACTGTTTGTCTATCTGAACAGAAACATTTTGTACAAATATTATAGTACTTATTGCTTATAGTAATTATTGCTCCAGGGTCATTTATCTCCAAATTGTGTATTATGAATTTTCTTAATATTTTGCAAAACCGAGCTATATGTCCTCGATAGCCGCAGTAGTAACAGATTGGTCGAGGTGGGCGCTGAGGTGCGTAGTAAGGTGGCGCACGCACTGGCGGTGATACACAGGCATCTGGTCTGCTGTTGTAGGCACAGCAACGGTGGGTGCGGCAGAGAGCGCGGCAACTTTGGCGTACGTGCGCGTCTGGCGCACGCAGGGACCGTTGGAACACGTCGGACGTGATGCGGAGGCGATCTCTTGTTTAATCAGGTCTCGCAAGCTATCTTTTTCAGAAGGGAAAGTAACTTCCGCAGCACAGGAAGAGCAGCGCCCGTGAAGCTCTTCGCGAACGATGTCGCGAATAAGCGCAGGCAAGTCGAGGGGTGCAGGCAAACGATTGTCGGTGGCATCGTAACAAAGGCGAAGAGACTGAAGCTCGTCAAGTCGCTGAAAGATGGTTATCACGTTCTTTGTGGTGGCAAGATTTTGCGTGGCGAGGGCGTTAAAGGCCACGGTGTTAATGCCTTTAATAATGTGGCGTATTTGGTCGTTCTGAGACATGCCCGTGTTAACGCGCTTGCACAGTGCAAGAACATCCTCACTATAAGAGGTGTAATATTCACCCGGCAGCCGCGTGCGTTCAGCGAGCTTCTTCTTTGCTGCCTCAGTGCGAACTGCAGGGGCACCAAATATCTGACGAATTTGCTGCTCGAAAGTGTCCCAGTCGGGAAGATCCGGGTGATGGTTCCAGAACCAAGTTTTCGCAACATCGGACATGTAAAATGGGACGCTGCGCAACTTCTGTGGATTGTCCCGCCTGTTCAAATCGTTGACGAGGTCGTAGTTCTTGATCCAGTCTTCGACATCATCACCTCGGAGACCGGAAAACACAGGTGGATCACGCAGGCGAATGTTGTTGGGCGGAGCGAGTGGCGGTGGCTGCAGTAGGATGGCGGCGTTGGATGGGCCAGAGTTTTCTTGGGCTGCCATGGCAGGGGGTTGTATGCGACGACCCGAGTGGAGCTCCAGCGAGGACGGGCGAGAAGACTTGAGGGAACGAAAAGCACCTCCAGCACTTGTGAGGAACCGGTTTATTCAGCCAGGCTCGAGCTAAATTACACTAGTGATAATATCTACAGATGAAGAAGATGTACAGGTGATGATGATATCAAAGAGAATAAAGAGTCATTCGCTTGTCGCGCTCACAATACATAGTTTTTTATTGCACTGTTTCCCATCTAACAACCAAAATTACGCACTTTCACATTTTTTTCATACCTAAATAAGTTTGTTGTCCTACAGCAGATAATGTTTGGAAAGAAAATTTCATTGTCAAAATTTGGTATGCTGCAATGTGTGCTGCAGTACTTTTCAGACGGGCAAAAACGATCTTCCCGTGACAAATAAAAACTACCATTTTCGCGCGGTAAAGGGAGAGTTAAACACTTTGTAGTGCAGACGCACACACACAAAAATTGGCAGATCCCACGTACAGAGGGAATCAGTGGTGTGCGAAGCACGAATAACGATTGATTGCTTGATATTTGGGTTAATCTAAAACCACCATATGATTATGAACGACGCTGCAATGGAAAGTACCGGAAATTGCGCGAATGAGGAAGATTGTCACTTTAAAATCAGTAGAACCATAAGAAGTGGTCTTAAATTGTGCTATTATGCGTTACGTTTCATGATTATCATGTTTGGACGTGTCATTTACTTTCGTAGTCTACTCTCGTCCCTTCATTGGTAAATTTCGTATATGCGAAGCTAAGGAAACGGCCGCGAACACGCTATTAGCGTAGCATGTAGTCATGTTTTTTTCATGACACGCATATTATAATTATCATGTTTAGACGTGTCATTTATCTTCGTCATCCAATCACGTCCCGTAATACAGAATTTGGTATATGTGGAGCTAGCGAAACGGCTGCGAGCGCACCATGAGCGTAGCATGTAGTCATGCTTTACATGATGCGCAAGTTACGATTATGTTTGGACGTGTCATTATTCTTCGTCACATTACGTAATATCAAATTTGGTATATGTGAAGCTAGTGAAACGGCCGCGTCCACACTATAAGCGTGGTATGTAGTGATGTTTTGCATGACAGGCATGTCATGATTATCATGTTTGGACGTGTGATTTCCCTTCGTCGTTCGTTGGCGTCCCGTAAGAAAACATTGGTGTATGTAAAGTTAGCGAAATGGCCACGAGCGCATCATGAGCATGGCTTGTCGTCATGTTCTTACATGACACGCATCTCATGATTACCATATGTTTGCACCAGTCATATACCTTCGTCATCAATTGACGTCCCGTAATACCAGATTTGGTATTTGTGAAGCTAGCAAAACTACCGCGAGCACACCATAGCGTGGCGTGTAGTCACGACTTACATGACATGAATGTCATGATTTACACGTTAGGGTCTGTCAGTTATGTTCACCATGCATTTATGTCATACCATAACAGTTTTGCAAAATGTAATGCGAAAGAAACCACTGCAAGAGCAGCAAGACCGCGAAGTGCAATGCACGACATTCATGACATACAAGTCTTGATTTTCATGTTATGACACGTCAATTATGCAATCATGCTGTTCATATATGGGGTTTAACGTCCCAAACCACCATATGAATATGAGAGACGCTGTAGTAGAGGGCTCTAGAAATTTCGTCTACCTGGGGTTCTTTAACGTGCACCCAAATCTGAGCACACGGGCCTACCGCATTTTCGCCTCCATCGAAAATGCAGCCGCCGCAGCCGGGATTCGATCCCGCGACCTGCGGGTCAGCAGCCGAGTACTTTAGCCACCCACTAGACCACCACGGCGGGACCATGTTATGTCATACCAATCTTGGAGTCGATACAATTATCGAGACAACCAGGAGAGCTAAAGTTCGTAGGCGGATAGATAGATAGATAGATAGATAGATAGATAGATAGATAGATAGATAGATAGATAGATAGATAGATAGATAGATAGATAGATAGATAGATAGATAGATAGATAGATAGATAGATAGATAGATAGATAGATAGATAGATTACGCTAAATGTCACCGAAGTTTGCAAAGAATTGTTTTGAATTTGAAAAAAAAAAATGGAAGACGCCAGACGAGTGTCGCCTGACGACTTTTTCTTTGTGTCTGTTTGTCCTGCGCTACAAAGTGGTTGCTTACATCACTTTAGTTTGCCCCTTAGCTGCTGTCGTTACATTAGCAGGTCAGGTGATGCGATATACAGAAGAGCTCAACAATGATTCCAGGTGTGGCACGCATATAAGTATATCGAAGCTTGCGTTAGCTTTTTCGATTAGAGTTATGCATAGCTCATTCGCAGCATACCCTTGCAGGGTTATATCGACTATAATCGCGATCAAGGCACTGAGAGAACATCCTACGCGCATAGCGAGCCCTTGTTAGGATCGTTTCATTCACTGCGGAACTTTTCGGAATTGGCCTGAAACGTAGCGCACATTCATATATCCGCGATGCGTTTGTTTAACGAGACAATCTTCGCAGTCAAATGGGCTAGTGCGGATGTATTTGGGTCAGTAGGCGACCATTTGCGTTCAAGGAAATCGTTCTCGTAATAGCCACGGTGCTATTTTCATGATAGTAAAGGCACACAAACAACCACACGTAGCGCTGGCCAGAACTCCTGAGAGGAACAGCAAACTTAGGCCCCGTGCTGAGCCTTGCGAAAGTGTGGCGGAGTTGCCGGGCATGGGGGGCTTCCTTGGAAACAGCGCTCGCAGGTGCGGAAGTGTACCTTTCCAAACAAACTTTTTTGGCTTGTCTAACGCGTAAGCTCTCTTGGGAAACACTAAGATGACGTGCTTTGGTCAATACGGCGCATGTAACTTGAGGCACAAGCTTTTCTGTACAAACGTGCTTGGTATTGCCACACTGCGTGCAGAATCGTTCAAATATGTGCGCCATGCAAAGCGAAACCATGCGTAGTGGCACGCAACTCCATGCACACTTTTCGCCATGTCGTCTCACCTCTGTTTGGAAGGTAACAACTGCTCAGCATAGAGCCATAGTTTGCCATTCCTCCCAGAAGTTCTGGTCAGCACTACGTGTGGTTCTTTGTGTGCCTTTGCTGTCTTAGTTTTCGCGCTGTTTTCCTACCATAAATGAGGAATATGGTGACACCTTGTGTGACGTGCTGGGCTTCCCCATTGAAATTAAAAATAGTGTGGGCTGGGACCACATCTCCTGTGAAGAAAGGAAAAAATATGGCAGCGTATCCACGGAGTGAATGATGGAGAGTGGGGCGAAGCATCCATCCGTCCATTCGTTCTTGCTTCCGTCCTTCCATGCATGCGGCTGTGTGGCCACCCGTGCGTCCTTCCACCCGTCCATGCGTGCGTCTGTTCGTGCGTCCGCACGTCCATCTGTGCGTCCGTACCTGCGTTCGTCCATGCGTCCGCTCCTGCGTGCGTACATGCATCCATCCATCCGTGCAGCCATCCATGCGTCCGTCTATTCATCTGCCTGTGTGTCCGTTCGTCCACCTATTCAACACTCCAAGTACTACCATCTCGCACCTTTTCATCCTATATTCCTCATATGGAAGCACCGTCATTCAGCGGACATTCTAAGGACTGAACAAGAGGAGGCACACGCACACTTTCTTACGGCTTACGCTTCGTGTCTACTTCGCACCTTTAAACCACCTCGAGTTCATGGTATATACTACTTCACTGTATTCATGGCACTGTGGCCCAACGCTCGCTAAACCTTCCTAAAACCAAGGAGGTTACACCCAGCGAGTATAACGGAGCAATTTTTTTCTTGTCAGATAGTGCTCAATGTACATGCCAATGGCGGCTAAGGAGGAATGAGAGACAGGAGCATTCGACTTTTAGTAACGCGCACGCCGCGAACTTTTTAGTGTTCAACAAAGCACAGGAGAAATCTCCCACCGGCACCACCTTGCAGGTCAAAATGTAACAGTGGTTACACACTACGACTACTACTACGACTACGAGGGACGAACGGGTGCCGCTTTAAGAGCTTCGCCCCTAAGACTAGTTTCGAAAGCGTAAAATTGCGAAGTCAACTCGTAGGTGATGAAAAAAGAGAGGAAGCGACGTTTGGTTGTGTCTGCGTGAGATGGTAACTTTCCTACTGCCGTAACGTTTGCCGCGTCTGCCGAAAGGCATGTTTGCTTCACAGCCTATACTTACCAATGAGCAACGGTCTTAATAATGCCAAGAGACCGCAGATGCAGGTAGCGACACTGAGATTGACAGAGAGTCCCCGAAGTCCGAAGCTTCTGGTGAGGAAAATGGGCAGCAGGAAGATCCTCGAGCCGTGACTGATGCCTATGCCCAGGGTCAAGAGGAGTAGGTAAAGGTAGCTTTTAATGTAGCACATGAACTCGTAGCAGACGCCCTGGAGAACGTACGCTAAGGCCACCACAAACTCCAAGTAGACTGATCCTCTGTCGGCAATGAGACCTGTCAGCACACGGGACAGCATGTCCCCGATGCAGAAAGACGTCATGAAGAAAACCGAGTCCTTTGCTCCTATGCCGCAGTCATTCGAAAAGTCGATAATGGTGAGTAAAAACACACCTAGGCCGAACTGCACGAGAAATTGCGAGAGCGTCAGGTGCCAGAAGGAGATGGTGAGGAAGGTCTTTGCAACCTTCCAGAACTTGTGCCTCTTGTCGCCCTCGTCGTCATCCTGCTTCAGCTGAAAGTGGCCGCCACGTGTTGGTTCCAGGGGCTTGCAGAGCGTGTACCCGGTCGGAATGGTCACCAACGGGTCGGGCGTGCGGATGAGCAGCTGATGCGCCACCTGCCCATGACTTCCGGCGACGGGGCGCACGGGCATCATCTCGATCTGCGTCTGGCTGTCCGCGGTGGAGATGCCGCCACCCTCGCTGAAGAAGTAGCGCACCGAGCCCGACAGGTGGCGAGAGGCCTCCAGGTGCCCCTCTTCATCGGACGAGTCACTGTTATCCTCACTGAAGTGCGTGATCCAGCTAGCCAGACCCTTGTTGGCCACGTTGGCGCGCGTGAATATGCTCTTGCGGCGTTTAGAATAGTCCACCGGGTCGACGATCAGCCAGCTTGGGGAACGCACCAGCAAGCCGAATGCCATAGAGTTCAAGATGCTGGCGCCGAGTAGCAAAAAGCTCCAATGCAGGTCGTAGTGGCTCACCCAGTACTCGTACAGTGGCGGGAATATGACGCAGTTGAGACTGGAGATGGCCGACACCACGCCGGCCGCCGTACCGCGCCTCCGTATGAAGTGCTGGTTGATGCACACCTGCGTCATCAACACGGCCCCGCAGGTAGCTGCGCCTGCACGGAATCAACTCGCATATGCAGACGCCATCACCAGAAGACCAAACACAGGAAAAGAGCGTCACTCGCAAATTCACAGAATAGTGCCAGCAAAGCTTGGATATAGAAGGAGAATCGTGTGCCAATGAAAGCGTGAGGCATTGCGCATGTCTAGGTTCCAACTTTGCGTTCTTCAGTGGCTCAATTGAGGCAGGGCTGTTTGCCCATGTATGGTGTAGCTGATATATATTCTGCAGCTGTCCTTCGAATCATATCAGTGACGTCTGACGCTCGTTTTTGTGCGCTTCATCTTTGTGATGGTGCGGCTTAGACGTCTAAATTTTTTCCACAAAAGATTACAACGCGAGCACAGCGGTTATTGGGCCGAATGTATAAGGTTTCTTTCTCGCTGTGAACAGCTCATAAAGCCAGATATATGGAGTTTAAGGTCCCAAAACACCATATGATTATGAGAGACGCCGTAGTGAAAGGCTCCGGAAATTTCGATCTCCTAGGGTTCTTTAACGTGCACCCAAATCTGAGCCCACGGGTCTAAAGCATTTCTGCCTCCATCTAAAATGCAGCCGCCACTGCCGGGATTCGATCCCGTGACCTGCGGGTCAGCATTCAAGTACCTTAGCCACAAGAACACCGCAGCGGAGCTATAATGCCAACATTCTGCTCAAATATGTGATCTAAAATGTTCAACTTTTTGGTGTACACTTCACTGCCCCAACACGTGACATATACCTGTTGTCATTGCGTTGGCAAATAATCGAGCCTTAGCTATGACAGTTATGACAGAATTTTTTTTACATTTCGCTACCACTGCACCGTGTTGCTAAGTGGCATAATTGCTGACAAGAAAGCCCTCGTATTTTTTTATCCAGCACGTTAGTTCTATGATGATCCATTAGACACCACACTCGGATTGCGTATACATTTTTTAGAAATAACTCTTACTGTCACTTTCGAATACAACAGCTTTCTGCACGACAGTTCATAGAGTTGCATTAGCATAAGGTGGAGAATCCTGTTCAGTTATGTCAGCGAATAATTTACTAAGCATCAAAATACTACTGTAGGCGTGAAATATAGTAGCGGAGTACAATGTATTAATTTAAAGCCGGCCACTTAAACAGCGCGAATGTGCGTTCATGTTCTCTCTTGTCATTATAACTAGCTATTTCTACTTAATTGGTAGCGTAAAACCTGCTCCAAATGTATAACTATTTCAGTTCCTTTACATACTTATAAATACAACTCTGCTGCAAACGTTAATATAAAAAGAAAGTACGTTTATCGCACATGCGTTTTGTTTTGCATACTGTGATTTCCGTGATTGAAAAAATCTTGCCCGCAAATTTGATGGTTGCAGACGCTAATAAAGAAGAGCACGCTTAGACCTACATGAACTTTGTGACATAAATGGTAATAAAATTAAAGTTTACCTATAATCGCGTCTGCAGCGCAGGATTACGCAATTTCTGTCTACGTACAAACTTTGCCCTTCTTTGAGAAGTTCCACTAAATAGAAGCTGTACATCATGATTGTGTAGAGAAAAGTGGCACATAAGACTCACTTGCCCCAAAAAGATCAACCATGTGTACAGATTGCGGAACACACTGAGCGTTGTGCAACTGATGATCGAAGAGAGCGGCCGGTAAGGAATAGTGTGCGGTGTTTTATGGAGTGCACACGAGTGGGAAAACCGTCAACGTTGTGCTTTTAACAAAGTCGCTGTTCAAAAAGGACAGTGGTTGCCTTCCAAAGACTGCGTCTGATAACGTTACCTTTCACTGTTAATTTGCTTTTCATAGCCGTTATTCCAAACACGTTTTTAAACCGTTATGTGGTTGGGCATTAGGTGTCAAATAACGATGGGGACGAACACGTGAAGCGTGCGGTGCGATCAGCCGAGAATGAACGCGTTTATGCAAAGGCGCTCTGGGCAATAAAGTCGCCCCATTTTTCATCTTACCAACAAGGAGGCTTCCTTTGTTGTACATTGGGAAGCACTTTTATTTGTATTATGTATTATGTATTAAAGCCACCTTTTAAAGTAGTCTCTGGTACAACGTGAAGCTTACCGTTAAGACACCCTGATCAATGACGGAACGGAAAAATGATCATGAAAATAGAGCAAAGCTGTTGAAACCGGCCACAAATGCTTCGACGTGCACAAAACAAAACTAGAATAATCATGAATGGGCCACGAAACATAGCGACTCTGATTACTAAAAATGAAGAGGGAAATAGAGGGGACTAACTAGGGTAGTAACCTGTAATTGGGAAATGCTTTATTAAACCGATAGGGTTTCCTAAATACACACTAGTGCGAACGCTGGTGTATATGGGAGCCGCGACGCATGGCGCTTCAGCGAGCATGGAAACCATGGGTCTTACATGGATTTGCCTTGTCTTCGTATTTTATGCTCGTTCTGGCTTCGCGTAGCATCAAGCTGCTATGTCACGAAACAATCGCAAATGTTCTGCAGTTGCGCTTCACCACCTTAATCTTTTAGGCTTACCACTTCAAATAGGGTCAAGAAGTGAAAACGGTTTGTTCTTTTCTTCAAAACAATACCAACAAAGCCATAAATGAAGTCACAAGTGCAACTCGCTGCCCGCAAGTACGAAGATTAGGCGACTTCATGTCATACCCGTAATTTTCGTAATCGCAGAATGACAATTACTTTTAGGAGAACACTATGAATAAACCATCTAGAATAAACCATGGTGATAAACACCGTCACTGCCCATTGGAGCCTCGCTTAAGCGCTTTATCAACGATTTTCCGCAGATGGTTGCTTCAATACAAACTAGATGACACCATCGCACCATTGTTTTTTCCCCGAGTCTTATGGCAGCACTGTTCGATGTGTTTCCATCCGCGTCACGTCCTCTGAGTGCTAGAGTAAAAGCGCGCTCACGGTGGCACCGGGAAAGTTGACAGGGTGACCCTTCTAGATGCTGTTTCCTTCCGTTCCGATCTTATCACCTCATCGTTCTGCGCTGTGTGCCCTGTAACTTCGCAAGCAACGCTATAATTTGTTTTCAATTTACATCCTAAAACATCGACAGCAATGTACTCGTCAGTATTTTGCAGATTTTTTAGATAGATTTGTGGGGTTTTAACGTCCCAAAACCACCATATGATTATGAGAGACGCCGTAGTGGAGGACTCCGTAAATTTTGACCACCTGGAGTTCTTTAACGTGCACCCAAATCTGAGTACACGGGCCTATAACATTTCCGCCTCAATCGGAAACGTAGCCGCCACAGCCGGGATTTGAACCCGTGACCTGCGGGTCAGCAGCCGAGTACCTTAGCCACTAGAGCACCGCGGCGGGGTGTATTTTGCAGTGTTTTCAAGATTTATTTTCAAACTGACCGAGACAGGGTTTACAAGGCATGGCTAAATAAGCACCACTAACCTCGCCAATGAAGGTAAAACATACCTGATGCTTTGTCCGCAGCGTGATATTACTCGAAGTTATAGCTTATTTATTTATTCATTTATTTATTTATTTATCTATTTATTTATTTATTGTTGAAAAGACCGTGGCGCGAGTAGAAAGCGCGAGTTAAGATCGAAGCGGGCGATCAAGTTTATATGGGTGCTATCATGTTGGCTTGTAAACTCACTGGCCACAGCACTGGCACTTACGGCCATGGCCCCTTCGCTGGCGATGGCCTTCGCTAGCCTTGGGAGGGGCTGGGGTAGCTGGGACAACTGGCTGGGTGTAGGCCTGTTACGGTCACGTGATCAAGCATGGCAGCGCCCGTGCGTCACTGCGGAAGATCGTCTATAGACAATTTTCCGCAGTGGCTCACGGGTGCTGCTATGTTTGATCACAACACCATAACTCACCTACTTCCAGCCAGTTGTCCCAGCCCTACAGCCAACACATTGGGCCAGCGAAGCGGCCGTGGCCGCAAGAACCAGTAGCGATGCCAGTAGACTTAGAAGCCGACATGGCAGCACCCATGTGTATGCTATTGCCCACTTCGATCCAAACTCGTGCTTTCTACTCCCCCATTGTCTTCACAGCAATAAATAAAGGCTGAAATAAGCTATCGCTTCAAGTCATCTCACGCTGGAGACAAAACATCAGGAATGTTCTGCCTGCGTTGCTGAGACTAATGATGTTGATTTAGCCATGCCTGTGGAGTCCTGTCTCCGACTATGTGAAAATGAATCTCGAACACACCGCCAAATACATACGAGTACATTGCTCTCGAAGGTTGATGACGTAAATTGAAAACAAATAGATGCGTAGGCCGCGAACTTGCAAAACAGACAGCGACGACAACGTGATAAGTTCGACGCGGAAGAAAACTGCATCTACAGGTGCTGCCATTTCGACTTTCCTGGTGCTACCATCTGCTTGTTTTTTACTATTTTTAATTTCGTGCGCAGATGACAGGACATGGATGAAAACAAGCGACGTGCTGATGGAAACCATGAGGAAAACACATCGAGACACGGAATAGTGAGACGGTGTCATGTACTATGGATTGTACAATACGGCTGCGGAAGACCGTCTATACGTTCAACATAACGTACGTTGAGAGAACATTGGTAGGCGGGAAAGGTTGGAAGGAGAAGACCCTAAGTGACGGAACACGAAAGACGATCTACTGTAGATGCGAAAGCCCGCTTTCAGCGTGGGATATAGTTTGGACATCCACCTCGTGTTTGTGACTGTCTGTCGTTAAACTAGAACCTCTGTTATCTTAGAAGCAACCTAGAAACAACCTAGCTAAAGCCTAGCAATAAACTGTAAACAAGCTAGGAGCAAGCATCATTAAGCCTACCAATTACCCAGAAGACACCAAATTAGGCTCCTGACCCGTCCAGCTCCACTGTTTCAAGTCTTGCGCATCTCAATGCAAGCTTCATCATTTTTTGATCAAAATTTTGTGATGTGCAATAGTGCGGCGCCTATCAAGTCGTGTGCGCGTTCATGCAGCAAACTTCGCTAGCTGACCGCGATAGCAATTATTAACCACCAAGCAAGTGAGCCCAGTCGAGCCTGTGACACAGGTTTATAGGGGCGAAGCTCCTTATGGCGTGGCTTGTGCGTCCCTCGTAGTACGTAACCACCAGTGGCACATACCCGAAATAGGTATAACATTTGACCTCCAAGGTGGTGCCGGTGAGATATTTCTTCTGTGCGGTGTTGAACAATAAAAAATAGTGCTCAATTTACATGCCAATGGCTGCTAATGGGGAATGAGAGACAGGAGCATTCGGCTTTTAGTCAACGCGCACGCTGCGATCCCCATTAGCAGCCATTGGCATGTACATTGAGCACTATCGGACAGAAAGGGTTGCTACATTATACTCGCTGGGTGTAACCTCCTTAGTTTTAGAAAGGTTTAGTGAGCGTTGAGCCACAGGGCCATGAATACAATGAACTAGTATATACCATGAATAAATTCGAGGTGGTTAAAGGGGGGAAGCAGATACGAAGCGCAAGCCGTAAGAAATTAAAAGCTGAATCCTCCTGTCTCTCATTTCACATTAGCAGCCACTGGCATGTACATTGAGCACTATCTGACAGGAAAAGGTTGCTACGTTATACTCGCTGGGCGTAACCTCCTTGGTTTTAGAAAGGTTTAGCGAGCATTAGGCCGCAGTGCCATGAATACAGTGAACTAGTATATACCATGAACTCAAGGTAGTTGAAGGTGGGAAGTAGACCCGAAGCGCAAGCCGTAAGAAAGTGTGCGTGTGCCACCTCTCGTTTAGTCCTTGGAATGTCCACTGAATGGCGGTGCTTCTATATGGGGAATATATAATAAAAAGATGCGAGATGGTGGGACTTGGAGTGTCGATTAGATGGACGAACGGACACACAGACTGATGCATGGATGAACGCATGAACGGACGCAGGGGCGGATGCATGAACGAACGCAGGGACGGGCGCACGAACAGACGCATGGACGGTTACACAGACGGACGCAGGGACGGACGAATGCTTCGCACCACTCTCCATCATTCACTCCGTGGATATGCTGCCATTTTTTTGTATCCCAGTCAACTGTTTTTCCTCCGAGGCAGAAGAAAACGAATAAGTATGTTGCTCTTAGCGAAAACAAAAACGCGTTATGGCTACTCTACTCATAGAAAAGAGCGGCTAGAACAGCTTATGCCAGCGAAAGCTAATTGGTTATGCTTGTTGACCCTGGTAGCCAAAGCGCCGCTTCGCCATACGGCTAGTGAAACGTTCCGTACTACGAGCACTCAATGTCATCTTTTCATCAGTTTCCAAAACCGTTGCATTTATAGCTCATCGCTGCCGTCTTTCTGCATACTGCATCCGACTTGGAAAACCGGCGCAAAACAGATACAAGACACACAGAAAAAGGACGCATGCAGCGCTGGCCCTAATCATATTTCTTTATCGTGAAAACAATGCATCGCCTATATATACACAAGATAAACACTCCCACAATACCACGTGAGATTACATATGTAGCACATATAGGCCACCAAAAATTAGAGTACAAAAAAAAGCCAGGCTAGCGCGAAACGCGTAGCACTGTCACAGCGAAAGCTGGAAGAGCGGCCTCTCAGAGCCTTTTATTAAAGACGATAGTCTTTCTTGCGAACCTTCGACAGAAAAATTTTGGTCTGTCTGTCTGTCTGTCTGTCTGTCTGTCTGTCTGTCTGTCTGTCTGTCTGTACATTTGTCTGTTTGTCCGTCCTTCACGATACCTCAAACGACCGACCCCATCCGCAGCACCCACCAATATTGCTCAAGCTTCAGCGTTCATACTTGTGCGATTGTCAATCAAAAAGCAAGCATTGCGCATATCTGAGGTACCATAACAACAAGTCGATGTTTTGTATGTGTGCCTTTGTACTAGAGAAGGCACATACAAGTAATTCTAAGGACCGTAGCGTTAAACACGCTGCGCTGACAGTGCAACGCGGTGCTCAAAAGGCAAGTTTTACCAACGCTTTGCTAAAACGAGATGGTGGTGGCACATGCCCGTCGCTTTGCGTTCTACACCTTATCGCCCCCGAGAATGGCACGCATCTTTCTCCTCAGGCACGCATGCCTTCCTTCGTTTTCGAAAATAACTGCCACATGGCGCTCGTCTCTAATGTGCCTCGATGCGCTCGTTCGCCTCTGCTGCACGCTCGAGGCACTCTAACGCAGCACCTCCAGAATACCATTCACCAATTTTCTTGCGCAGAACATCAAATAAATGCTTTGTTCACTGTCTCCAGACGCCAGACTATCGTCTTTCGATTGCATTTGCATTTGCAGATCCAGGGCCAATTATTTTTTTGCCACTTTTCGGGCAGCTGCTGCACGCACACTTACAGGTTACCCACTGCGCCATCAATCATTGTGTACTTAGCAGGCATTCACTATTCCATTCTTTGTCAATCTTCGAAGAAGAATTTTACCCGCTGCACACTAACAAAGAAATTTGTGCAATTGTTTCGTGGTGTGGCTGAGTACGATGATGAATTATGCAATATTTTGTAGTCCCCGTGATTCCCCACAGTGGTTATGCACCACTGCTAGAGGCCACTCACCAGGTTTGACAATTTTTAGCTGACAAGCTCAATGCGTAGACGAGTCGTTCATGATCACGTCTGCCAAAATTTGCAACGCTACGCGCCGCAGAAATGGGTCAAATTTCAAGATGAACGCTGCTCCCCCTCCCTTATGCCGGCGCACGCGTAGAGAATGAGGGCATGACGTGGGTGTAGGAATGGCTCTACGTACACGGCAATGCAGTGACGTTGGTCCTCTACGTAGACGACTCTGCTGTGACGTTGTCAACAGTATACCACGTGACATGGCGAAAATTGTTTAACACAACATGCGTAGTTTGTGTATTTGTTGCTTCAAGAGAATAATAAAACTTGAAATAAATAATGAGACGCAATAAAAAATTGTGGGCGTTTTTTTTTATTTTTCTCAGTGAAATGCTATGAGATACAGGGCTAATGTGCCAGCGTTTCGCATGCGTTCGTGTCCCCGCGTTCAGCGCATTAGGCAGACGACCACCGTGGAACGCTCCTACGCGTTCGCGCACTCATTGTGCTCATCTACTCTACCGCTTTTAAGCCAGCGTTTCCAAATTATCCCGCAGAACAGGCAGAAGACCACAAGATTACCCTGTTCAGCAAAGCAACGCGGCTCGGTTGCTCGGGGGTTGGACTTGTTTGGGCACGTCATGCCCACGTCACCTCATGGTGAGATGCTGGAGAGGGTGGGGAAGAGATTTGGCTTGCGAAGGCTACACAGAGGAGCAGAAAGGGTTTGGAGCTCACCTCCTCTAATCCTTGTTTCGCACCGCTTCAAGAAACTGGTTTTCTCCGCTCGTGATGAACTGATTCGAAAAAGTTTTGTGGCAAAATGTTCCTCATTGGACACCCAATAACTTCTACTGTCTAACTAAAATTCGGTATGGGGCCTAGTGAGTGCCCTTTAATAGGTGAACAAGATCAAGCTTTAGTAAAGATTGGATCAATCGATGAACCACTCGTTGCGCAATTTGTATTATGTGACATCTGGTTGTTCCTTTGCTGTTCTAAAACGCTTTATTACTCATATTAGTGTGATTTCTTTCCCGAAATCAAGCTTGCCTGAAGCTAGTTCGCAAAGGAGCTTCAAGCACCGTCATAGATAAGTGGTAGATTGCAGGGCTAGAACGCAGGGGACCCGGTTTCGAATCTCATTGTGTCCTTGGTGTTTTAGGGGTGAAGCTCCTTTTAGTCTAACTAGTGTAAGCTTGTCCTGCGGCAAGTGTACCTGGCAGTATCTCCCGAACAGTATTATAGATGTCGCTGTGTCATCACCATTTCTCGTCTCATTTCGCAAATGGCATTGGTACAATCGAAACGCATGCAATATGGACGGAGGCATGGAAGCCATACGGATGGACGGACGGAGGCATGGACGGACGCTCCGTTCCACTTACCATCATTCACTACATAGAAAGTTTCTTTTAGGAGCGAAGTTCCTTATAGCGGCACCCGTTCGTCCCTCGTAGATGTTGTAGTATGTAACAAGCACAACATTTTGACCTCCAAGGTGGTGCCGGTGAGATATTTCTTCTGTGCGTTGTTGAACAATAAAAAAATAGTGCTCAGTGTACATGCCAATGGTGGCTAATGGGGAATGAGAGACAGGAACCTTCGGCTTTTAGTTAACTCGCACGCTGCGATCCCCATTAGCAGCCATTGGCATGTACATTGAGCACTATCTGACAAGAAAGGGTTGCTACGTTATACTCGCTGGGTGTAACCAAGGAGGATTAAAGAAAACATTGCAGGAATGGAAGCTCCCGCAATGCCTTGCCAGCAGAAGTGAAGCCACCTTTTGCCACTGCCAAGATGGTGGAAACATTTTCTTTTCTGATAGTGCCCACTTAGAGATCAAGTGAATTCGATATTTTATGTAAATGCTACGTTAGTTGTATATTAAAAGATAGTTGTTCCTGACGAAATAACACGCAGAAACGAGTATGGATAACTGAATCTTCAAAGAACTTTGCCTCCAATTACAGGCCCACTAAGGAAAACTAGTAACTGTAAAACGCACTTGGAGCACTATGTGACCCGAAAAAGTTCCAACATTAAACTCATTGGGCTGCAAGGGAAACGCTTCGTTTTTAATCGCTGAAAGGTGATACTTTATCATGCCCCTAGTAAGATGGCCGCCACAACCGTCATCTTGCCAGAGGAACGGCTTCATTTCTGTGCAATCATTTCCACGCCAGCAATTTTTCGAATCCTCCTTGGGTGTAACCTCCTTGGTTTTAGAAAGGTTTAGCGAGCGTTGGGCCGCACTGCCATGAATACAGTGAACTAGTATATACCATGAACTCGAGGTGGTTAAAGGTGGGAAGTAGATACGAAGCGCAAGCCGTAAGAAAGTAAAAGCAGAATTTTCCTGCCTCTGATTTCCCATTACCAGCCATTGGCATGTACATTGAGCACTATCTGACAGGAAAAGGTTGCTACGTTATACTCGCTGGGCGCAATTTCTTTGGTTTTAGAAAGGTTTAGCGAGCGTTGGGCCGCAGTGCCATGAATACAGTGAACTAGTATATACCATGAACTCGAGGTGGTTAAAGGTGGGAAGTAGATACGAAGCGCAAGCCGTAAGAAAGTAAAAGCAGAATTTTCCTGCCTCTGATTTCCCATTACCAGCCATTGGCATGTACATTGAGCACTATCTGACAGGAAAAGGTTGCTACGTTATACTCGCTGGGCGCAATTTCTTTGGTTTTAGAAAGGTTTAGCGAGCGTTGGGCCGCAGTACCATGAATACAGTGAACTAGTATATACCATGAACTCGAGGTGGTTAAAGGTGGGAAGTAGACCCGAAGCGCAAGCCGTAAGAAACTGTGCGTGCGCCACCTCTCCTTTAGTCCTTGGAATGTCCGCTGGATGGCGGTGCTTCTATATGGGGAATATATGATGAAAAGATGCCAGATGGTGGTACTTGGAGTGTTGAATAAATGGACGAACGGACACACAGAAGATGCATGGATGGACGCATGAACGTACGCAGGGGCGGATGCATGGAAGAACGCAGGGACAGACGCACGAACAGACGCACGCACGGACGGGCAGATGGACGCATGGACGGTCACACAGACAGACGCATGGACGGACGGAAGCAAGAACGAATGGACCGACGGAAGCAAGAGTGAATGGACGGACGAATGCTTCGCCCCACTCTCCATCATTCACTCCGTGGATATGCTGCCAACTTTTTTCTTAATTCGTGCGATAGTGGTCAGAGACACCGACGGTGGCTGTGGAGACCGATGGCACGCACGTGAACAGTATTGTGATCCCATAACAGCTTTCACTGTAAAAGACTCTTACGCAGATAACCCAGTTACTTGGGCAATATTGCTGCTGACACAGTGCTGACACAGTTGTGACCCAAATACGCTAACAGGTATATTGAGTACATTGAAAATATTTGTCATATTTCTCTCACGTGTGCTAAATTCTACGAAGGTTACACGGGTCGTTGATTTCTGATAGGTTAAGAGAGTATGCCAACAACGTAAAACGTGCACAAGATGGTTGGCAAGCCATCCGCTGTCGGCCATCCACATGTTCACCAGTTTTTGGGATATGTAGCGTAGAGAGTGCTGAATCATGTCAGATTGCGCACTTGGGGGACAAATGTGTCAGCACTCCTTCAATAGCAATATTGTCCAAGGTACTGGGTTATCTACGTAAAAGGTTTTTTTGTAATCTTATTATTCTGTAGCAGGTGGCCTGTCTTTGCTATGTCTGGTCACGTGCCACTATCACATACAAGTATGCTTTCGTAAACAGCGGGCACTCGAACCTTTTTCGGACTAGCAAGGAACGGTCTGAACACTCACCAGATGTCATGGCTAGAGTCGCTTCCACTCGGTACTCAACTCGTCCAATAACCGCCCCGAAAAGACCACCGAAGCAAACGTTTGTCTTCAAGGTTTTCTTTTTATTCAAAGCATTTATTAGTGATCTTCGGCGACTTTCAGCGCATCCATCCATCCATCCATACATACATCTTTCCATCCATTCGTCCGTCCGTCCATCAATCAATCAATCAATCAATCAATCAATCAACCAATCTATCTATCTATCTATCTATCTATCTATCTATCTATCTATCTATCTATCTATCTATCTATCTATATATCTATCTGTCCGTCTATTTATTGTCACGTAATGCAAGAGGGGGAACACACACAATGATTTATTGAGGGCGAACTTGTGCCCAGAAAAGTAGCTATGTCACAAAGAAGAGTGCTAAAAGTGTTCTGCCTACGTCCCCCTTTCTGAACAACCACTCCATCAGTCCTCCTGGCTCGTGCTCGTACACCAGAGGCATGCGCTGCTCTGCCCAAGATGTGTCAGCAGGCGCGAGGCACAGTAGACGCCCACATAGCGTCTCGTCGGTTGCGAGGCACTGCAGACGCCCACATAGCGTCTCGTGTGTTGCGAGGCACTGTAGACACTCACGTAGCGTCTCGTTAGTTGCGAGGCACTGTAGACGCTCACATAGCATCCCGTTGGTCCTCTTTGTAAAATAATTAGTAGGAGCAATCTCTGTGGCATTACTCCCCCTCCGAAATGCGCATCGTCTCGATGCGTGAATTCGGCAGGTTAATAGTCGAGGGGGTAGATGTTTCATTCTCTTTCGTGGTATGGCTTCATGCGGACAACGTGGACGACCTCCGCATGTTTTTGCCGTTTTGAGCGTTCTTGTCCGTCAGGGATTACTTCATAAGTTATGTCACTTAGCTGGCGAAGGACCTTGTATGGACCAAAGTACCGTTGAAGGAGCTTTTCTGACAGGCCGCATCGTCGTATTAGTGTCCTGATCCATACTTGATCACCTGGCTAGTACTTGACTCCCCTGCGGCGTAGGTTGTAGTAGTCTGCATCCTTGAACTGTTGTTGACGTATTCGGTGCCTTGCCAAGTGGCCTGCTTCTTCAGCTTTCTGCAGAAATTCGTTAATGTCAGATGGCTCGTAGTGGTCATTGTCGACTGGGAGCATGGCGTCGAGAGTCTAATTGACTATTCGACCATAGACAAGCTGAAATGGGGTGACGCGGGTGGTCTCTTGGAGGGCCGTATTATAGGCGAACGTTGCGTAAGGCAGGATTTCATCCCACGTTTTATCCTCCAAGTCCACGTACTTCGACAGCATGTCAGCGATCGCGCGATTTAGGCGTTCCGTTAACCCATTCGTTTGGGGATGGTACGCAGTGCTTTTCCTAAGGCTGGTGTTCGTCATTATCATCAAACATTGCATCAACTCTGACGTGAAGGCTGTTCCTTGGTCGGTGATTACTACCTTTGGGGCGCCATGTCGAAGAACTATGCTGTGCACGAAAAACTTGGCTACTTCAGCTGTCGTTCCTCGCTCAAGGCAGCCGGTTTCAGCATACCGCGTTAAGTAGTCGGTGGCGACTACGATCCACCTCTTGCCCGATGATGACATTGGGAAGGGTCAGAGAAGATCCATTCCAACTTGTTCAAATGGTGTAGCAGGCGGTTCTATGGGCTGGAGCAGGCCGGCCGTCTTCAGTGGTGGTCTTTTGCGCTTTGACATTCGCGACATGTCTTCACATATTGCTGCACGGACGCCAGCAGCTTGGGCCAGTAATACTTCTGATGAATTCTGGCAAATGTCCGGCTGACGCCCAAGTGACCAGACGATGGTTCACGATGACAAGCTTCTAGGATTTTGGGTCTCATTGCTAACGGAACAAGGAGTAAGAACTTCTCTTTGTTATGCCCGAAGTTCCTTTTGTATAGCACATTTTCATGAAGACAGAGTGAAGATAATGTTCTCTTAAATTCACGTGGGACCTGGCGGGCACGCCCTTCGAGATGTTCGATCAATGGGAGCAGTTCTGCGTCAGCTCGTTGATGCTCCGCAATATCTGAGGCTTCCATCACACAGAGAAGTGTCGAGTCGTCTTCTTCTGAAGGAGTAGAGTCAAGTGGCGAGCGTGATAAGTAATCGGCATCATTGTGTTTTCGCCCAGACCAGTATACAACAGTAATGTCGTATTCTTGCAGTCGGAGGCTCGATCTGGCAAGACGTCCCGACGGGTCTTTTAAGTTCGCCAGCCAGCAAAGTGAGTGGTGGTCGCTGACGGCACGGAACGGCCTTCCGTAGAGGCATAGTCTGAACTTGCTGATAGCCCATACCACTGCCAAACACTTTTTTTCTGTCGCGGAATAGTTTTTTTTTGGCTTTTGAGAGGGCACGGCTGGCGTAAGCTATCACTTT
Source organism: Rhipicephalus annulatus (assembly GCA_013436015.1). Classification (NCBI taxonomy): domain Eukaryota; kingdom Metazoa; phylum Arthropoda; class Arachnida; order Ixodida; family Ixodidae; genus Rhipicephalus; species Rhipicephalus annulatus. The sequence continues at coordinate 28,087 of WOVY01012250.1, forward strand.
TTCTTCACCATTTTGCCATTGTACGAGTACTGTGCCGAGACCAATATGGCTTGCGTCTGTATGGAGTTCCGTCTCAGCGGTCTCGTCGAAGTAGGCAAGGAACGGCGGGCTTTGCAAACCTTGCTTTAATTCGTTGAAAGTTGTTTCTTGTTCTGCACCTCAAGCGAATGATTCTTCGTCTTTTGTGAGTTTGTTTAGAGGTTCGGCGATTTTCGAGAAATTTTCTACAAATCGTCTGTAGTAAGCGCATAATCCCAAAAATCAACGCACCTCTTTCTTGTCTTTGGGCTTTCGGAATCCTGCGACCGCCACAGTCTTGTCAGGATCAGGGCCAACACCTTCCGCGCTGATTACGTGTACCAGAAAACGAAGCTTGTCGGAGCTGAACTGGCACTTCTCTTGTTTGATTGTCAAGCCGGCCGACTGGATAGCCTGAAGCACTGACCGCAGTCTCTCTACGTGTTGGTCAAACGTTGCAGAAAATACCACAACATCGTCCAAGTAAACTAGACATGACTGCCACTTCAGTCTCGTGAGGACACTGTCCATCATGCGCTGGAATGTCGCTGGCGCACAACAGAGGCCGAAAGGTAGTGCTTTAAACTCGTACAAGCCATCCGGGGTTACGAAAGCGGTCTTTTCATGGTCTCTTTCATCCACTTCGATTTGCCAATATCCGCTTTTCAAGTCGAGCGAAGAGAAATATCTGGCGTGCCGTAGCCGATCCAATGTGTCATCAATACGCGGTAAGGGGTATACATCCCGCTTGGTTACGCTGTTTAGTTTTCGGTAGTCTACACAGAATCTCAACGTGTTGTCTTTTTTTTCTCACGAGAACTACCGGCGATGCCCACGGGCTGCTAGATGGCTTAATGACATCATCCTGCAACATCTCCTGCACTTGGCTCTTTATAACCTCTCATTCTTTCGGCGAAACTCTGTAAGGGTGTTGATACACTGGCCTGGTTGTTTCCTCGGTTATAATCCTGTGCTTCACGATCTGCGTGCGACGTGCTTTTGATGAGGTGGAAAAACATTCTGCGAATTCATCTATCAGGTCTTCCAAGATTTTCCTCTCGGCTGGCGATAAACTTCGGCTGATTGAAACTGATGTTCTAAGGTCGTGCGTAGTTTCCGAAGTAGGCGGCTCTGACGCAATGGCACATAAGTCGGTAACTTCAGTAAAGCTGTGTAGAAAAGCGATGGCAGTGTCTTTTGCGACATGCTGAATTTCATTTCCGAAATTAGTGAGCAGTACTTTGGCAACCCCACCACGTAAGCGAATAATGCCTCGAGCTATGCAAATACCTTTCTTTAGCAGCAGCTCGACAGTGCCATCCGCTATTCCTTCAGGGTCGACGAATGCGTCATTGCTTACGCCAACCAGGACGCTGCATCGTGGTGGCACGGTTACGTCGCCGTCGATAACACGCAACGCAGAACTTCCCGTCTCCTCTTCTAGGGCCAGCTTTGTTCGAAAAAGAAATACTAGAATTCTGCAGGTTTATTATGGCGCCGTTATCTAGCAGGAAATCCATTCCAATTATTACGTCTCTCGAGCATTCTGGCAGAACTAAAAAATCAGCGACATAAGTGGCACCCTGAAGGCCGATCCGGGCGGTGCATCTTCCCAGAGGTGAGATGGCCCCCAGCCGTGCGTATTTTTGGTCCACTCCAAGGCGTCAAAACTTTCTTCAGATCTTTTGCGATTGCATAGCTTACGACTGAATAATAGGCACCAGTATCAACCAATACGTTAAATTCCCGCCCGTTCATAGTAACACGCAAGTCTGAAGAAATTTTTTCTTTACTTATATTCGTCGTCATTTTCTTCTCGTCGCTGCTTCGCTGGGGCCTTGACGGAGGATCTTTGCTATGTCGGACATCAGCGGCCTCGCCTCCCCAGGTCGCTGGCTTCAGTTTTCCTGACGCGGGAACGTTGACGGATGGTTTTGTGAATTTGGTGGTGAACTTGAACGTCGCGGACTTGGCGATCAAAAACGATTTGGTGCTGGTGACCTTGGCTGGTGCTGGAAGCTAGCGGCTGGAGATCCGTGCCTTGAAAGGTACTCCTCTGTTCTATAGGCCTTTCACCATTACGCGGGCATGGGGCATACACAGAAAACCTACGCAGACCAACCCTTCGGTATGAACAGTGTCGGTAAAGATGTCCAGCTTCTCCGCAGTGAAAACAGAGTGGGGTCCTGTCAGGTGTGCGCCACACATCGCTTTTCCGTGGTCTCTGCTCTCCAAGAAAAGGTGGGCTGGTCGGAGCTGACTGGCGGGCACCAGGAGTCGCAAATGAGGCATTGTGGACGGCAGGTTGGCGTAAAGCGTCTGCGTACGTTGATACATGGCGTTCCTGCAGGGGTTGTTGAAGTCGAAGAGGTTGCACTTCTGGTTCCGGCTGAAGAATGGCATGCCGAACTTCATCACGGATGACGGATGTGAGGGATGAAACTGGCGGCATGACTTGAGGTTGGAGAATGCTACGAAGCTCCTCTTTGACGATGGAACGCACCAGCTTCCTCAGCGTCTCATCGCTGCTTTCTCGCTTTGCCAAAAGAACGCCCGCGGGCTCACTGCCAGCATCCCGATTGTAGTGACGGGCACGCTGCTGCAGTGCTCTTTCTATGGTCGTGGCTTCTGTGCGGAATTCAGCAACGGTACGGGGAGGATTGCGAACCAGGCATGCAAATAGGTGCTGTTTAACTCCACGCATCAAATGGCGCACTTTCTTTTCTTCGGTCATGTTCGGATTGACTCGTTTGAAGAGGCGGGACATGTTTTCGATATACATGCTGACACTGTCGTTCATGCGTTGGTTTCTTGATTGAAGGGCATTTTTTTCCTTTTCCCGGCAATCCGTGCTGGCATACGCAGCAAGCAACTGCTGCCGAAAGTCTTCCCACGTCGCTATTGCCCCTTCGTGGTTCTCAAACCATATTCTCGCTCCATCCTCCAACGCAAAGTACACGCGGCCCAATTTCCTCGCCTCATCCAAGGCATTGGTCCTTGCGACCTGCTCGAAATGCTCCAGCCAGTCTTCCACATCTTCGTGCGCGTCACCAGTGCAATGGTTCAGGTAAGCACGGGGGAGACACGATGAGTTCAGATGTTGAAGCTGGATTGGCCATTTCTCTGAGATTGGCGGTTACCGCTGCCCGTGTCGCTGGAGTAGTCAGGAGTTGTCCGAATTCAGGTGACTCACCTCGAAGGCGGCGACTTGAACGCTGGTGTACTGGAGTAAGTTCGCCAGGCTCCAATCGCTGGGGGTCAGGGCTTCTTTCTCTTGCGCCAAGGGGACTTCCAATCATACCCCACACCTCCACCAATAAGTCACGTAATGCAAGAGGGGGAACACACACAATGATTTATTGAGGGCGAACTTGTGCCCAGAAAAGTAGCTATGTCACAAAGAAGAGTCTGCTAAAAGTGCTCCGCCTACGTGTCCCTTTCTGAACAACCACTCCGTCAGTCCTCCCGGCTCGTGCTCGTACACCAGAGGCATGCGCTGCTCTGCCCAAGGTGCGTGAGCGGGCGCGAGGATGTCACAAAGAAGAGTCTGCTAAAAGTGCTCCGCCTACGTGTCCCTTTCTGAACAACCACTCCGTCAGTCCTCCCGGCTCGTGCTCGTACACCAGAGGCATGCGCTGCTCTGCCCAAGGTGCGTGAGCGGGCGCGAGGATGTCACAAAGAAGAGTCTGCTAAAAGTGCTCCGCCTACGTGTCCTTTTCTGAACAACCACTCCGTCAGTCCTCCCGGCTCGTGCTCGTACACCAGAGGCATGCGCTGCTCTGCCCAAGGTGCGTGAGCAGGCGCGAGGCACAGTAGACGCCCACATAGCGTCTCGTCGGTTGCGAGGCACTGCAGACGCCCACTTAGCGTCTCGTTGGTTGCGAGACACTGTAGACGCTCACATAGCGTCTCGTTAGTTGCGAGGCACTGTAGACGCTCACATAGCGTCCCGTTGGTCCTCTCTGTAAAATAATTAGTAGGAGCCATCTCTGTGGCACTATCTATCTATCTATCTATCTATCTATCTATCTATCTATCTATCTATCTATCTATCTATCTATCTATCTATCTATCTATCTATGTAGCCGCCGAAGACATTGAGCTCTCCTGGCTGTTTCTCGATACCAACATAGCTATGGCATAACATGACTGTATGACAAGCATAAGTGACTAGTCATAACATGAAAATCATGACATGTATGTCATCAATGTCATGATTTACATTATATGGTCTTGCTGGTCCTGTGGTGGTTTAGTTTACATGGTATATTGCAAAGCTGGTATGGTATGACAAGAGTGCATGGCATGGTAAACATAATATATATATATATATATATATATATATATATATATATATATATATATATATATATATATATATAGTCACGACTTCATGCCACGCTCACAGTGCCCTCGCAGTCGTTTCACTATCGTCACATATACCAAATTTCGTATACGTAATTAAATGGCACGTGCGAACATCATAGTCATGACATGCGTGTCATTTAAAACACGGCTATATGCTACGCTCACACCGTGCTCACGGCTGGTTTGCTAAGTCGAGATATGCCAGATTTAGTATTGCGTGACGTGTATGAACGATGAAAGTAAATGACACGTGCAAAGATGATAATCGTGATATGCGTGTCATGTAAAAGTTGACTTCAAGCAACGCTCAAAGCGCGCTCGCGGCCGTTTCGCTAGCTTTACATATACAAAATTTGGTATCACGTGACGTGAATTTACACGTACAAACGTGATAATCATGACATGCAGGTCATGATTGTCACTCTACGTTCATGATGCGTTCATGAACGTAGCGTGTAGTCATGTAAACATGACTACACGCTACGTTCATAGCGTGCTCGTGGCTGTTTCGCTAGCTACAAATATACCGAATTTGGTATAACGTGACATGAACAGATGACGAAGGTAATCGACACGTCCAAACATGATGATCATGAGTAACATGGAAGTCATGTACGACACAATTTACGTCTACCTCATAGCATTGTGCTGTTTTGAAAGTGTCATGTCAACATTCCTCATTCATGCTTCACATATAATCAATTCCCACTGTACGTGGGATCTGCCAATTTTTTTTTCTCAGGGGTAAAATTCCACTTACGTATACAATCGTCCATATCGCATTACATCGTCTTTAGCAGAGGAAGGTAAACGCGCTAACTGAAAAATTAGCAGTCTGCGCGGAAAGTGCTGTCTTTTTCAACATTAGTTTTGCAGCGTGGGGATCGAACACACATTTATTGATCTTTTATTTACAGTGCCCTCAAGATGCAATGTGGTATATATATATATATATATATATATATATCTATATATATATATATATATATATATATATATATATATATATATATGTGGTGTGTGTGTGTGTGTGTGTGTGTGTGTATGTGTGTGTGGTAGCTCAGTGGTTAGAGCATCGAACGCGTTATTTGAAGGTCGTAGGTTCGATTCCTGCTAACGGCTGGTTATTTTTCATCCACTTTTCTTTCTTCCTATTTACATTCCATTGGTTCTAATAACTTCCCCTGTACATTCGTTGACATTACTGTCTGTTATATCTCTTTATTATTGTGTTAAAACACTGAAAAACGAGCCCTTAAGTATACACTTCTTTTGCTTATATATATATATATATATATATATATATATATATATATATATATATATAATATTAAGGAGATCTAACAGACAATAATGCCAAGGAAGGTATAGGGGAAGTTATTAGGCCAATTGTAATGTAAATGAGAAGAAAGAAAAGTGGGTGAGAAGATAACTTGCCGTGGGCAAGATCTGAACCTGCGACCTATATATATATATATATATATATATATATATATATATATATATATATATATATATATATATATATATATATATATATATATATATATATATATATATATATATATATATATATATATAAAGAGCATCGTTGGCAAGCAACATCGCCACCGCTTGGGTACTGGGTGCTGGGCTTCGCTCGCTCGGCTCGTGCTGATCATTGCCGGCATCTGCTTGACCGTTGCTCTTGCCCTATCGTGTTTCATCGTAGGACCACCGTTGCAACAGCCGCCAGTAAACCCTTTTTCAATTGGTGGAGGGTGCTGCCATTCGCCGTCGCCTAAACCTGGAGCTGCGCAACCGAACGCTACCTCCCATCATGGCTACCAACAACGCGCAACCTGGCTCTTCCACTCCATCCCCCAGCAACCCCGGCGTTCTTCGTTCGCGAGAGCCCACGGTCTTTAGCGGAACTGATGAGACCGACGTGGAAGACTGGTTCGCTAACTACGAACTGGTGAGCGCGAACAACAAGTGGGATGACGCGGACAAATTGACCAACGTCATCTTTTACCTCACTGACGTGGCCTAAATGTGGTACAACAACCACAAAAACGACATTACGATGTGGTCCATCGTTAAAACGTTGTTTGCTGACGTTTTTGGCCGACCCGCTGTCCGCAAGTCTCGAGCCAAACAACGCTTGCGAACTCGCGCACAAAAGCCAACGGAATCTTTCACCAGCTACATCGAAGACATTATTGGTCTTTGCAACCGTGTGAACACCACCATGACCGAGTAGGAGAAGATTCAACACATCCTCAAAGGGATAAATGACGGTGCATATCAGCTGCCCCTGGCCCGTAATCCTGCCACCGTTGTGGAACTTGTCACTTTGTGTCAAAGTTTCGACGAGTTGAGCAAGCAGCGCGCCCTGACTCGGTCATTTTCCTCACACGCCGACTCGCTCTCCAGTCTCACTTCTGTTCCCGACCACTCACCAACCCTGCAAGAGATTAAAGACTTCGTGCGTGAAGAAGTAGCTCGGCAACTGTCGTTGATTCCCTTCACGCAGCAGCCGCCATCCTCTCATCTGCCCTCACCACTCCGCGACGTTATTGCCGAAGAGGTAGCTCAGGCTGTTCCCGTCGCTGCCCACCAGCAGCCCGTGGCCATGCCTGTTGCCCATGCGCCGGCTATGCAGCCCGTGGCCGCGCCTCTTACGTATGCCCAGGTGGTACGTTGCAGACCCCGCCAGCAGCATTTGCCACCCATGTCTTCAGTCGCTCCCCACTCCGCCCCTTTTTCGACACCTTGGGCCGCACCACGAGTCAGCAATTCCTGGCGCACTCCTGACAATCGACCGATCTGCTACGCCTGCGGTACTCCAGGACACGTGGCACGATATTGTCGCCGTCGCTTCCAACCACTCCACGACGCTACTCGGCCGTTACCGTATGACCCACAGCCCATGCACATACCTGCTCCCTATCCCTCACCGCAGTATGGATACACTAACCTTCCTGAGTCTCGGTCACCCCAGCCCTCACCTCAGACTCACTCTCCCCGCTCCCCATCTCCTCGCAGGCGATCACTGTCCCCATTGCGTCCTAGACCCGCTTCCTCCAACCGGGAAAACTGAACGCCGCAGTTCCAGAGGCAAGAACTGCGCCGTCGTCGAAATGCTCAAGTCCTCGCACTTCACCAGCTAACGTCGTCACCATATCTGTCGATGGTGTTTCTACCTTTGCCCTCGTCGACACAGGTGCTGCCGTTTCTGTTATAGCCGCCAAGCTCTGCCGCTCCCTACGCAAAGTGACCACGCCGCTCTCTGGAATATCGCTTCGTACAGCTAGCGCACAACCAGTTCGACCTCTCGGCACCTGTACGGCCCGCGTATTCATCCAAGGCTCAATGTACGTTGTCGAGTTCATCGTCCTTTCGGTGTGCTCACATGACGTTATCCTCGGGTGGGACTTTCTGTCAAATCATCATGCCATCATCGACTGCGCACGCGCTGAAGTTCAATTTTCGCACCTGTGTGACGAACTTTTGCACGAAACCCTTGAGCGGTCGCCAAAACTTGTCGTGCGTGAGGACACTGAAATTCCGCCAGCCTCTCTTGCCGTTGTCCCGGTTTGCTGCGATGACTATAACGATACTACAGTAATGTTTACACCTTCCGACATTTTCATGAGCCGCAGAGCCGTTTCCTTGCCTTTCGCTACACTCGACGTCACTGCGGGCCGAAGCAATATTTTCGTCCACAACCCCCTTTCTGCACCGCTTACGCTACTTGCCGGCGAATGTCTCGGTCGAGTGGAGTACCTCGATTCCTCTTTATTCCTTAACATGCCAGACGAATCGTGCAGTAGCGCCTCGACCGGACTTCATGCCCTTTCCCCACTGGAATGCTCATCGAGTGACACCTTCTCGAGTTCCATCGCCGACACCTTAAGTGCCCATGAACGCGACGAGCTTCTTAATCTCCTCCAGCACTTCGCGAATTCATTCGACGTTTCTCAGCCACAATGGGGTCGGACTTCCGCAGTGCACCACTACATTGACACCGGTTCGCACCAGCCATTGCGTCAAAGACCACACCGTGTCTCTGCTGCAGAACATCACGTCATCAACGACCAGGTCGAAGAGATGCTACGCCGTCGCGTTATTCAACCATCGCACAGTCCTTGGGCACCTCCTGTCGTTCTAGTTCGAAAGAAAGATGGATCGATTCGATTTTGCGTCGACTACCTGCGATTACACAAGGTGACGCGGAAAGACGTCTATCCATTACCGCGCATAGACGACGCCCTTGACAGCCTCCAAGGAGCCGAATTCTTCTCCTCCTTAGACTTACGATCTGGATACTGGCAGATTCCTATGGCAGAAGCTGATCGCCAGAAAACTGCTTTCATTACACCAGATGGCCTGTACGAATTTAACGTAATGCCATTTGGTCTTTGTAGTGCTTCTGCCACGTTCGAACGACTCATGGACAACACACTGCGTGGACTGAAGTGGTCTGTGTGTCTATGCTACCTCGACGACATTGTCGTTTTATCTCCCGATTTTCCTACGCATCTTCTTCGGCTCCAACTGGTTCTGATGTGTTTAACCAACGCTGGGCTCCAACTGAACCTTAAAAAGTGCCGCTTCGCCGCGCGAGAGCTGTCCATCTTAGGACACATCGTCTCCAAGCATGGTGTTTGACCCGACCCTGCAAAACTGCGAGCAGTCGCTGAGTTCCCGAAACCTACTACACTGAAAGAATTACGCAGTTTTTTCGGACTATGCTCGTACTTCCGGTGCTTCGTGCGAAATTTTGCATCGATCATGTCACCACTGACCAACCTCCTACGCGGTGATGCAGACCTTTCATCCTGGTCTTCTGACTGCGACGTCGCGTTTGCCACGCTCCGAAGTCTGCTAACATCTCCTCCAATTCTTCGGCATTTCGACCCAACAGCTGCAACGGAAGTTCACACAGACGTTAGTGGGGTTGGTCTAGGCGCCGTCCTCACCCAACGCAAGCCGGGCTACTCCGAATACGTCGTCGCTTATGCGAGTCGCACACTTACTAATGCTGAGGCCAATTAAAGCGTCACTGAAAAAGAGTGCTTGGCGCTAGTGTGGGCGCTTCGCAAGTTCCGCCCTTATTTGTACGGTCGCCCATTCGACCTGGTAACGGACCACCATGCACTTTGTTGGCTCGCCACATTGAAAGACCCTTCTGGCCGCCAAGCTCGGTGGGCACTGCAAATCCAGGAGTACGACATTCGTATCATTTATCGCAGCGGACGCAAGCATTCTGACGCCGACGCCCTGTCGCGTTCGCCTTTACCTCCCGACTCGGCCTGCGGAAACACTGGTAGCAACTCCATCGCATCTCTCGACCTCGACTCCTTTACCAGTGAACAACACAAGGACCCGTGGATCGCTTCCCTTTTTAACTGTCTCTCTGGATCGTCAACCACTGCGGTACCACAATCTCTCCGACGTCAAGCTGCTCATTTCGCCATTCGTGATCGGCTGCTACACCGACGCAACTACGCCCCCGAAGGTCGTAAGTGGCTCTTGGTTGTCCCGCGCAGCTTGCGATCACAAATCTGCGCCTCCTTTCACGACGATCCCCAATGTGGTCATGCCGGAGTTTTCAAAACTTACGAACGCATTCGCCATCGCTTCTACTGGCGCGGAATGTATAATTTTGTTCGAAAATTTATTATGGGCTGCCCTGACTGTGAACGCCGCAAATCACCGCCTTTCCACTCGTCCGGTGCGCTTCAACCGCTTTCGTGCCCTGCCAAACCTTTCAATCGGATCGGAATTGATCTCTATGGCCCTCTACCGACAACATCAGATGAAAATCGGTGGATCATAGTCGCTGTGGACCATTTAACACGCTACGCTGATTCTGCCGCCCTTCCAAGTGCCACTGCGCGGGACGTAGCATCCTTCATCGCTTCATACTACGACATTGTGCACCTCGAGAACTACTAAGCGACCGAGGTCGAGCCTTCCTACCAGAAGTCGTAACGTCTCTGCTTTCTGAATGCCATGTTGTTCATCGCAAGACCACGGCATACCACCCGCAGACTAACGGGCTCACGGAAATATTTAACCGCACCCTTGGCGATATGCTCACCATGTATGTGACATCCTATCATACTAACTGGGGTCGCATTCTTCCATTCATCACGTTCGCATATAACACTGCGGCACAGTCTACCATTGGATTTTCACCTTTATGGACGCGAACCATCCCACACTATTGACACTCTCCTTCCATACCGTCCTGACGCATCCGAATGCCCATATGTGTCCGAAGCTGCCCGAAATGCGGAAGAGTGCCGTGAACTCGCACGCACCTTTACGTCACAAGAACAACAGCGCCAGAAAGAAAACAACGCCGAGTCTTCACAAAGCCCCAGCTATTCCCTGGGATCACTTGTATGGCTGGCTGTTCCTCACCAAACCCCCGGCATTTCCTCAAAACTCGTTCCAAAGTACGAGGGCCCATACCACAATTTGGAGCAAACCTCGCCGGTGAATTTTCTCATCGAGCCACTTTCTCCATCTGACGACATGCGCCGGCGTGGACGTGACATCGTCCACGTCGCCCGCCTTAAGCCATATCATAGCCCTCTGCCTCCAGACTCTTAGGTCGCCAGGATGGCTCTTTTTCGGTGGGGGCAAATTGTGAAGAAGAAAGAGCATCGTTGGCAAGCAACATCGCCACCGCTTGGGTACTGGGTGCCAGGCTTCGCTCGCTCGGCTCGTGCTGATCATCGCCGGCATCTGCTTGACCGTTGCTCTTGCCCGATCGTGTTTCATCGTAGGACCACCATCGCAGCAGTCGCCAATAAACCCTTTTTCAATATATATATGGTGGGGAAGAATGCGTTACTGAAAGGAAGCATACACAGACCGCTGAAATCAGAAAGGCGAAGGGGAGAAAAGGGAGACAGATAAAGGGGGAAGTGGAAGGGGGGTGCCCGGGGGAGTCCACCTTATATTCTTTTTCTCTTTTTTTTCTTTCTTTTTTCTTTTTTCTGCTTTTCCTTTTGTTCTTTTTTCTGTCTTTTTTTCCTCTTTCCCTCTGATTTGAGATTCTATAAAGCTGAGCACTGTTATGACCGCCATCGGTAGGCGCCATGCTGTCGCTGAGAAGCGTAGCCGGGCAGCGTTCCCACGCCTGAAACCGCAGTTTTCTTGGAACCAGCGTCGAGAGCTGACGGGGGAGCGGCGCTCTTTTAATCCTCAAACAAGTAGCCGAATGGCCGGCTGCCTATGCCCGCCAGGTATTGTCCCTGCTAGCCGGTGGATGAGACGTCGTGTCGCCACGGAGCTGTAAGCCGTTCCAGAGAGGACAACAAAGACAGCGTTTTCCTTTGAAGAAACGGCGACCGCCGCCACAAAGTGCCCTGCTAATTGAGCGGACAGATTGGCGGACCGTTTGATGCCTGCTGTCCGAAGCTTGGGACCCCTCGACCAGTGACACACACGACGAGCAAGAGCCCCTCTGGCGCCACCTTTCAGTGCAGTGATCTTGACTCAAAATTGGATGTTCACGTGCGCCGTGCATGCTCGTACCCCTCACCTGTTGTGTGTGTGTGTGATTGGTGTTCCACTGAAGAAGGAGGAGCCCGACAGGGCTTATAACGGTGCCGCAGAGTGCAGGACGTCGCTCTGAACCAAGTAAAGGTTCAACCACCACGTCCGTAGTTTGTGAAGGCTCTGAACTGTGTAGCGGTTCAACCACCACGTTCGTGGTTTGCGAACTCTTAACCTCATGCTGTAAATATTTGTAAATAGTGCCATAAACCTGTTTGTTTTTCGTATCCCCATCTCGTAAGCGTTCGTTTCCTCAACCCGAAGCTACACCACGCTAACACAGCACCCCGAGCCTCAACAGCCCCAACCAACTGTACCTTCAATCCTGATGAAGGCCAGACTCTATGCCGAAACGTCAAAATAAACCACGTTGTGACCGCTCGCGGAGGTTCTAGGATCTACCTAACTATATATATATATATATATATATATATATATATATATAGGTGTGTATGTGGTGTGAGATTATTGATTAATATAGAAAATACAATTCAACATATGAACATATAGGCACAATAAACAGAAGAAAAGAAAATTGCATAATGTGAAGGCGTGAAGGTGCAATACGAAAAGTAATTTGACAGTAACTATAAACCAGCAACAGTGCCACAAAAAAAGAAAGCTCACAAAACAGTTTATTGCAAATAAATGTACCGAAGGCAAAAAAAGCAGGAGGAAGAAGGACAATAGAACATCGGAAACTGTCCTCTACGCATAGATGATTACGAAAATGCGATACAGCAGTTTTCGGTGCACGAATAGCTTTTAAGAGTGGGGCAGAACAGTGCGTGGTTTTGCTCTGACGCAAAATTCTGGCAAATCTTTACACAAATAAATAGCTCGGGGAATAGCCGCCTGGTAGAAAGCATTAATGCTACGCTACATACCTGATAAACTAAAGCTGTTATGAAGTCGGCTTGAAGTTTGATGAGCTAGATTAAGGTGCGCAGATGGCATAATGCTGCTGTGGATACGTTTGTAGAACAGTGCTAAAAGTGTAATGTAACGGTGAATTTTTAGTGCCTCAAGCGCAAGCCTGTTTAACCTGTCTTACGCTGTATGGGTAGCTCTAAGTGTTATTACACGCTATGAATAGACTAGCTCTGTTTTGTATAGATCAGGTTGGGGAATAAAGTTGTCTTCGCCGGTAGTGAAGAAAAACAGACTCGCAGAGATAACAAACGCGTCCATGTCCGGCAAACGTTCGTTCGGCACGCACCGTGCACGAGCTTTTCCCTCACACTTCCTTGTATTCTTTCGTGAATGAATATTGAACGCAAGCTTTACGTTAATGAAGTGAGTGAGTGAAAACAACTTTATTATGGTCCAGTGCAGACGCTGAGGTTGCGACGCGTCACCCGGCTACTCCCACGTGGGGACCAGCAGTTCTAGCCTGACGGCCCTGTCGTGGGCACACTGGATGGCGAGGATTTGGTCCTGAAGTTCTGGGCTGTGCAGAAGCGCATCCCATTCGGGTTTACTATAAGTCGGTTCAAGCGTGAAGGGAATACCATTGTGAAAGATACAGACAACTTCACCAAAACGGCTCACAAGCCCACATTGAAGAAAAATACGATTCACTTGCTTAAAAACATTATTCACACATGATTAGCACCACAACAACCAGCCCGACAAAATGCAATTTCGTCGTTTGTGATTACCTGCTGCACAAGACCACACCAACGAGTTGATCCCAGTGCACTTGTCACAATTTCTAGGAACCAAGCACGTGTCCAACACTTTCCAATCGGTAGACTTATTGTCGATAAATGTGTCCTCGTCTTCTAAAGAAGGGTTTACAGGCCGTTAGTCAGAGTGGTGCTGCCTGATCGCCTTGTCGTGTCATTGCTTGAGCTCTCGCCTTGCGGCAATGTGTCGTGCTTATCTGTGAAGCTTTTGCTCGGCTGCTGCTCGGTTATTTTCTTGAGTTGAGCTCAGTGCCCTGGAAGGAAAACCAACTTCAATTCGCCGATCGTTGTGACGCACTTCCTCAATGAGTGACCGCTGTTATGACCGGCATCGGGGCTGACAATAGATCGGCGTTCCTTTTGGTGTTCAAACAAGTCACCACCTTGGTCAGCGGCCTACGTCCGCCAGGTATTGTTTCCGTCTGGCCGGAGGGTGAGGCGTCTCGCCGCCCTCACGCCGTAAGCTGTTCGGGAGACTACTACAAGTGCAGCATCTTCTTTAGAAGATGACGGTGGTGGCGGCCGCAAATTGCCTCGCTAATTAAGCGGACAGTTCGGCAGACCACATTAAGCTTGTTTTCGGCAGCCCTTTTGATGGATGCCGTCATGACCTTCAGACCCCTCGACCAGCGACACACATCGTCGAGGAAGAGCCACGTTTGTGGCACGGGGCCTTGCAGAGACAACGCTTCAATGTCGGACGTTCACGTGGGCCATGCATACCCGTCACCCTCGCCGGTTATGTGTGATCCGGAATTGGACAGTGCCATCTGTACGCATTCCCCTATCTAGGGATCTGGGGAGAACATACCCTATTTTATGCGCCCCCCGGCTCATTCGAGTGCTTTTTCGAGTGGAAAGCCCACCATGTACGAATAACGCCACTATGTAACTAAACTTTCTTATTGACCTCTTTCTAATGTAAATAAACGTCTGTTCTCCGTTTTCCGTACAAGCATTGCTCCTCATTGTAAGGAACGAGTCCGATGGGGTGGCCAGGTACCAACGACGAAACCCACCGGACCCGAGTCGCAACAACTAGTTGGCAGTGGTAGGATCGAGCTCATCGACCAAGAGGCAATGTTGAGACCTGCTGCCTGGAGGACCTAGCGTCGGACGAAAGTGCTTCGTGGCATCACTGACATCAGTGCAAGGAACGTGTCCGAATTCACGACTGCATAGGGGGAGCGCGCTGGTTTTTTTTTTTTTTTGCTGAGATATCACCAGGTTTTGCGTAGGATTGTAAACAAAGCACTGATTTAGTAACTGTTGACGGAAGTATGGATAGTACGTCAAAGTTGTTTAGCTAAGAGTTAGCAGCGCCAAGGACAGCCATGAATTTGAAGGGACTAAAAAAGCCAGAACTGTTAGAGTTGGGCCGAGAGCTGGGCCTGCAAATTGCCGAGACGAAAAGAAAGCAGGAGATCATTGACGCTATTGAGTGGACCGGGGCAGAGGACGAGGAGCTCAGTGAATGCTTAGAGGACATTAAGCAAAGAAAAGAGGAGCAAAGACTGCGTGAGGAAAAAGACGAAAAAGAACGTATCGATCGTTTGGAAATGAAACGCCTAGAGGTTGAACTAGCAAATGCTCAATCAACGAACAGAGCTAGCCCAGTGGCACAAGAAAGAGAGCGCTGAACGACAGATTTGATGCCACCCTACGCAGTAGAAGGGGACATTGGTCTTTTTGGTGCACTTTGAGCTCACGTGCGAGAGGGAAAATTTTGCTAAAGACACGTGGCCGCAGCGCTTGTTTACACTGCTGCCGTGTGAAGTAGCCTACGTAATAGACCGCATGGGGAAAGAATACGCAGACGACTATGACAGAGTCAAAGCGAGTCTGCTCAAAAAGTTCAAACTGTCAGCGGAAGCGTTCAGGCGGAAATTCCGTGAGATCGAGAAATCCAGAAACGAGTCATACCCAGAGTTTGCGCACACCTTAAAGGTAAATCTGGAGGAATGGCTTAGAGACGATGGCACGCTTGGTGACGCGGAAAAGACTCTGCAGTGCTTTGCGTTAGAGCAGTTATTTCGGTGTCTACCTGAAAACATTAGGTACTGGGTTCAGGATAGGTAAGGAGTAGATACTATCACGAGAGTGTCAGCGCTCACAAAGGAGTACGTAAATTGCCGTGCTCTCGAAGGCAAGGATGTTCCTAGGAGAGAGACGAGTAAATATTGTGCCGACAAGCCTCAGCGATGAGCAAAGTCGAGTCGGTATATGCCGATGGAGGGGTTAGACTCCAAAAGAAGTGGTGACGAGAACAACAAGCAAAACGAAGAAGCACCCGAGCAAAGTCTGGAGGGGCAACAGAAAAAGGCCTTCGAGGCCAAGAAGCCGATAGTTTGCGACAAATTCCAGCAGACGGGGCATATTGCTCTAGGTTGCAAAAACCCGAAAGTTGTGTTAATGTCGCTGTGTAGTAACGATGAAAACATGAAATTGCTAGAACCAAACATCTGAGATCTAGTCGTGGATGGCCAACCGTGCCGCGTGCTCAGGAATTCGGCCGCCACTGTGGATGTAGTGCATTCGTCTTATGTCGAGGAATGTCAGTTTACAGGAGAGTGTGCGAGGATAAGACAAGCAGTAGAGACTAACAATGCATGTCTCCCAGTAGCAAGAGTCCGCATCGAAGGCCCTTTCGGAGTTCTGGACACTGAAGCTGCCGTTTCGGCACATCTCCCAGTGCAGTACCCGTATTTGTTTTCTAATGAGTCAAAGTGTTTGATGCGACAAAGAGGAATTGGGTTTAGTGAGGGTGTTGTACAGGCCCAAACTCGCTCCAAAGCAAGGGAGCTCGCAGCTCAGACAGTTTGTAAAAATCTGGCGTCAGAGAAAACAGCTTCAGCGGAGCCTTCTTTAACTGGCACCATACCGGGCAGCCCTATAAGGAAATCCGAAAACGCACTATCTACAGAAAGATGCAGGAAACCGGATGAACCTGAGTCATCTCGAGACGTAGAATGCACTATAAAGCTGTTAAACGTAAGTCCTACAGAACTGCTAGCGAAACAGGAAAATGACCCCACTCTCCGTAACATAACGCCAGACGCAAAGGAAGAGGTAGCTAAGCAGAACATTCAGTTCACCAAGAAGGAAGGCGCCCTGTTAAAGAAGTACACGAGCCAAAAAGTAGTTTGGTTTAATCAACTAGTCGTACCGTATCCTTTCTGTAAGGAGCTCCTGCACACGGTCCACGGAGGTTTGTGGTCAGGGCACCTCGGCATCAAAAAAAAACAAAAGAATGTTTGCTACGGGAGTTTTACTGGCCCGGATGCTTTCGGAAGGTGGGGGCATTCGTAAGAAGCTGCGACATGTGCCAACGCGTTGGCAAGCCAAGGGATAAGGCTAAAGCACCTTTGAAGATGGTCCCCATTATCAGAGAACCGTTTCGAAGACTAGTTATAGATACAGTGGATCCGCTTCCTGTAACGCAGTCCGGGTACCGGCATATACTCACAGTGCTCTGTCCAGCCACGAAATTCCCGGAAGCAGTACCATTAAAGGATCTCAGCTCGGAGGAGATATTTAAAGCGCTTTTATCTATCTTCGCACGTGTAGGCTTCCCCGCAGAAATTCCGTCAGACCAGGGATCTGTTTTTACAAGTTCACTAACCTCGACATTTCTAGAAAAATGTGGCGTTAAAATCATCCACAGTTCAGTGTACTACCCTCGGTCAAATGATGTTGAGAAGGTAAATTCAGTCATGAAACGGCTTCTGCGAGCCCTTTGTCATGAGCGCAAAAGGATTGGGAGGCCTGCTTGCCCGCAGCTATGTTCATGAGCAAAAAAAGGATTGGGAGGCCTGCTTGCCCGCAGCTATGTTCACGCTTCGGATCGCTCCTCACGAATCAACAGGGTTTTCACCTGCGGAGCTTGTTTACGGACGTACTCTTCGGCCCCACTTCGCATTATTCGAGAATCTTGGGACGGCCGGGTGGACGATCCTTCGGTTGTAGTCTATGTGCTTCAGCTGTTGGACCGACTTTATGCAGCTAAAGAACTAGCGGAGCAGGAAATGCGCAGAGCTCAAAGCAACGCTAAAAGCTATTATGACAAGACAGCCCGGACGCGAAGCTTCCGAGTAAGGGAAAAGTAATTATACTGAAACCCCCACTGAAAAATAAACTTCAGATCCAGTGGGAGGGACCTGCTGAAGTAGTTCAGAAATTATCAGACAACCAATTGGTTACTGGACCGGGAAGGCGTAAAACGCAACAGGTGTACCACACTAATCTGCTCAAACCGTACGAGCAGAGGCAAGCCGTTATAACATGTCGCTCAATCAACCGGAAGAAATGCCTGCTGATTTCCCGGAGTTAACGAAAGAGCGCAAAGACATTGGAAATACTATTAGTAACCTGGTAGAGCAGGCGGAGTTGGAGCCAGATCAGAAGGCGGAACTGAAGGAACTATTGATTGAATTTAAAGAAACTTTTTCAGACACACCCGGCAGAACCACAGCCCTAGTTCATGATATTGAGCTGACATCATTAGATCAGATACGTTCTAAAGCTTACCGTGTTTCCCCTAAGCAACGGGAAGTAATGACCACGGAGATAAACCGAATGCTCGAGCTAGGAGTGATTGAGCCAGGGGAGAGTGATTATACCTCGCGCCTGATCTTGGTTGAGGCCCCGGGGAAGGAGCCACGGCCGTGTATTGATTACCGGAGGCTCAACTCAATTAGAAAGGACCAAACATATCCGATTCCGCATATCGAAGAAAGGCTTGGGCAAGTCAGAAGTGCCAATTTTATCTCTACTTTGGATTTGGTCAGGGGGGTACTGGCAGGTGCCTCTAACTGAGAGGACTAGTAGGCTTGCGGCACTTATTTCCCCGGTGGGAACCTTCCGGCCGAAGGTCCTTAGTTTTGGATTAAAGAATGCCCCCTACTGCTTTTCTGGACTAATGGACAAAGTGCTACAGGGTATGAAGGACTTTGCTCTCCCGTACCTAGATGATATTGCTATTTTTTCTTCACCCTGGGTAGACCACATGAAACACTTGCGAGCTGTGCTATGTCGTCTGCGTGAGGCCGGCTTGACTGTGAAGGTTGCGAAATGCCAATTGGGGCGCGCGGAGGTAGCATAACTTCCCCCAACTACGAACTAAGAAGGACATTCGTTCGTTTCTTGGTTTGGCCGGTTATTACCAAAGGTATATCCCGCGTTACACTGACATTGCAAGTTCCTTGGCTATTACAAGTTCAGCATAACGACTACAAGTTCAGCATGTTCTTGAAAAGACGACGGTGGTAGCGGCTGCAAATCATCTCGCTAATTAAGCGAGCAGTTCGGCAGACTACTTTAAGCTTGTTTGCCGCAGCCCTTTTGATGGATGCCGCCATGAGCTTCAGACCCCTAGACCAGCGACACACATCGTCGAGGAAGAGCCACGTTTGTGCCACGTGGCCGTGCAGAAACAACGCTTCAATAATGGACGTTCACGTAGGCCATGCATGCCTGCCACCCTCGTCGGTTATGTGTGATCCGTTATTGGACAGTGCCATCTGTACACATTCCCCTATCTAGAGATCTGGGGAGAACCTATCCTATTTAATGAGCACCCCGGCTCATTCGGAGTGCTTTTTAGAGTGGAGAGCTCACCATGTACGAAGAACGCCACTATGTAACTAAATTTTCTCATTGACCTCTCTCTAATGTAAATAAACGTGTGTTCTCTGTTTTCCCGTATAAGCATTGTTCCTCGTTGTAAGGAACGAGTCCGATGGGGTGGCCAGCTACCAACGACAAGACCCACCGGACCCAAGTCGCGACACCGCACTGTCTCGTACTCGATACTGAAATACGAGAGTTGTTGCAGAGAGCGAGGATTGTCTGTGTCCACGCAGCTCGTGCGAAGCACACATATGGTAGCGGCGTACTTAAAATGCTGTTCTTCGCACTGTATAGGTCCTTAAAACGTCCATTCAAGCGGCGTTTTAAACGCAGTTAAGCTTCTATTGTGCTCATGTGAACGAAATTCTTAGAGCATAAATTTGCACAGCTGGTCCGCTCCCACAAGCAAGCTCATGGCAGTTTCTGATTTTAATCCAGTTATGACACTCATGTCAGCAATAAACTTCTTTCCATCTAATAGCTAGTGGAAAAGCATGTGTATCATTGGCATTTGAATTAGTTATTCAGAAATTAACGGGACTTCTATCGCTTCTATTTCACATCTCAAATGGCCACATTGGTTTATCACCGTCACTTTGTCAATGTTCAGTTGTCTATTCGGTGCTCCGCTCGCTCCTCCAAATGGCTTGACATCCAATTCAATGGTGCGCACTGTGGGTAATCTTAGATTCTTAGACATGTCTTCTCTAATAAATGGCCATTGGCTTCCAGCGATTCCTCCGGGCCTGCTTGTTTAGTGAGACGGCGAAGCAGACCGACCGCACAGGTCGTGTCTCCTCAATTCAAGTATATACTCTTTCGCTGCCCTTCCAGGGAAAGGCGGAAGAAGCAACCCAACCACCAAGTCTGGGCAATACGAGTATGTACTTCTTGGCTGCCCTTCCAGGGAAAGGCGGAAGAAGCAACCCAACCGCCAAATTGTTCCGGGAGAGAGCCCCTTTCCCCTCTCTTCAGTGTATTGCGTTGGGAGATGCAATAACTATTCGGCGGACAGCGTGTTATTGACTGATGACCTTTGGGTGGTGTTTTGTGTGTGTGATTGGTGTTCCAATCAAGAAGCAGGAGCCCGACAGGGCTTAAAACAACGCCGCAGAGTGCTGGACGTTTCTCTGAACCATGTAACGGTTCGACCACCACGCTCGTGGTTTTTAAAACCCCTAACTTTTCTATGTTGTAAATAGGTGTAAATAGTGCCACAAACCTGTTTGTTTTTCGTATCCTGATCTTGTCAGCATTCGTTCCCTCAACCCGAAGTTACGCCCATGCTACCACAAAAGGACGGGTGGACCCCGATCCGCAACAACTGATGATCAGCGCTGGGAATCGAAGGCGACTACTGGTTGAACAGCGCAAAGATCCACGACAACTGGTGATCAGCAGTGGGATACGAAGCTACAAGTGAAAACAACAGTCGGCCCACGGGAAGCAGCTGGCTCGAGACATGGATCACGTATGGGTGAGTGGTTGGCTTTTGCTTTGAGCGAACCAGGTTCTAAAAGAGGGTAAGTTTCAGAACTGGTAGTTACCTTGCCGAAAGACTGAGTTTTGCCGTTACGGGAAGGAATTTTGGAAGTAGCGAGCACTCAGTACGATCATAGATTTACGGGAGCTGCATAAGTCAGACTTGTTGCTGTTGTGTGAAGACTTGAGGATTGATACAAATGATTTGGCACGAAAACCCATAATCATTCAAGCGATCAATGATTTGAGGGCTGATGATGAGGATGATGACTGCACACCCAGGAGTCGTGCAGGATGTGGAAGTGGTTCGCAAGGTACGATGCAGTGACCATAGAAGGGTACGGTCTCGAATTCGCCTAGACTTGAAGAAAGAACGACAGAAACTGATACGCACGAAGCCAATCAATGAGCTATCACTGAGAGGGAAAGTACAGGAATTCAGAATGTCGCTGCAGAACAGGTACTCGGCTCTTAGTGAGGAAACCAACCTTAGCGTAGATACAGAATGATAATCTAACGGGTATCATTACGGAGTGTGCAGTGGAAGTTGGAGGCAGGGTAGTTAGACAGGACACTGGCAAGCTTTCCGAGGAAACGAAGAACCTAATTAAGAAGCGTCAAAGCATGAAAGTTTCAAGTACAACAGACAAATAGAACTGGCAGAGCTTTCGAAGTTGATTAATAGGCGTAAGTTATCCGATGTAAGAAGGATTAACATGGAGAGAATCCAACACGCTCTGAAAAACGGAGGAAGCGTCAAAGCACTGAAGAGGAAACTTGGGATAGGCAAAAGTCGGATGTATGCACTAAGGGATAAAGAAGGCAAAATAACTACCAATATGGATAGGATAGTTAAAATAGCGGAGGAGTTTTACAGAGATCTGTACAGTAGCCGAGACAACCACGACCCTAATACTATAAGAACTAACAGTAACCCAGATGACACCCCACCAGTAATGATAGAAGAAGTCAGAAAAGCTTTGGGGAGCATGCAAAGAGGCAAAGCTGCTGGTGAGGATAGGTAACATCAGATCTGCTGAAATATGGAGGACAGATTGTGTTAGAAAAACTCGCCACCCTGTTTACGAGGTGTCTCCTGACGGGAAGGGTACCAGAGTCTTGGAAGAACGCTAACGTCATCTTAATACATAAGAAAAGAGATGACAAGGACTTGAAGAATTACAGGCCGATCAGCTTGCTCTCCGTAGTATACAGTATACAAGCTATTTACAAAGGTAATTGCTAACAGAGCAAAGAAAACATTAGAATTCAATCAACCAAAGGAACAAGCAGGATTTCGAACAGGCTACTCAACAATTGACCACATTCATACTATCAATCAGGTAATAGAGAAATGCTCAGAGTATAACCAACCACTATACATAGTCTTCATAGATTACGAGAAGGCGTTTGATTCAGTAGAAATATCAGCCGTCATGCAGACACTGCAGAATCAGGGCGTAGATGAAGCATATATAAACATCTCTAAAAGAAATATACAGAGGATTGACTGCTACCATAGTGCTTCATAAAGAAAGCAAGAGAATACCAATCAAGAAGGGTGTATGGCAGGGGGACACTATCTCCACAATGCTATTTACCACGTGCTTACAGGAGGTTTTCAGAAGCCTAGAGTGGGAGCAGTAGGGATAAGAGTTAATGGAGAATATTGTAATGGCCACGTATGTGCCGGACGAAGAAGGAAAAAGAAGCAAGGAGGGGGAAGAAGAAGATCATCATCATCTGCCTGCGCCGATACGGCTCGTCCCTCGAACCGTGTATCAATAAACCCCCAGACGCCTACTGAGGTCGTAACAGAGTGGTGGAAGGTGCTGGGTATAGGAACCAACGACGGGACCCGCTACCCCTCGGATTTCGCCGAGTCGTCGCCTCGCCGGCCTGCCTCCTTCTTTGGCCATCATGCCTGACGAAACAGAAGCGGGAACCAGTCCCGCAGTTCTTGGCCGTATCACAGAGAGCCACGAACCTTCTCCGGGAGGGCCAACGACGACGTGGACTCATGGCTCAAACATTTCAAGCGAGTAAGCAACTGCAACAAAGGATGCTGCCTCCCAACTGTCACGCGTTGTTTTCTACCTCATGATGTTGCCCTCGTTTGGTTATGAGAACCATGAAGATATTCTGACAACATGGGAACGCTTTGTTGAAGAAATCAAGAAGTGTTTCGGCAACTCAGCTGCAAAAAAGAAGCTTGCCGAGCAGAGTCTTGCACAGAGGGCCCAGCTATCCGGTGAGACCTGCACCGTGTATACTGAAGAGATTTGAGGGCTGTGTAGGGAAGTCGATTCCAGCATGTCGGAAGAGGACAAGGTGGGGCATTTGCTGAAGGGAATTGCAGAAGATGTTTACAACTTCTTATTAGCAGGAAAGCCTGACTTCAGTGTCTGACGTTGTACGGCACTGCCGCACGTTGAAACCTGAAGCAGCGCAGAATAGCGCCTAAGTTTGGTAGTCTGGCAAATGTCACCTCAGTAGCCAGCATAGAACTGCCTCAAATGTTGACCTTTCGGCAACCATCCGCCAAATTGTTCGGGAAGAGTTACTCAGACATGGCGAAAGACACGTGAACGGGCAGCTGCCACGTCTCCATCCTATTTCCCGCAGGACACCACTGCCCCACACTTACTTACAGTTTTATGAAATCCATCCGTCAACGCAACGGAGGTTGCAGGGCCTCGGCGTTTTTCTTCAGTCACAGTCCGGCGTTTTTTACGAGCGATCACAGTACCCTCAACGTTTCCGTTCCGTACGCTCATACCACCCACCGACAACTGATTTCATTGAATCTCGGGCTTACGCGAACGCTCGCAGACGTGAACACTTCGAAGAACGGCGACGACCTCGTCCTGCGCCTGTGTGCTACAACTGTGTCTGACTGGTCACATATCGAGGTATTGCGATCGTTCGCGCCCATACCACGCTATGATCAGTGGACAAGCTTGACCGATAAACCTGCTGTCCCACCTTTTCAAGGACACTGGCCACCACCGACTCAAGACCCGGCAGCAGATCCTGGCACGGACCCATGGCGCAAAACTCCTCCCCTGCCTCTGATCGAAGTGTGACGCCACCTCCTGCGCCTCGATCCCACCGGTCTCCATCGCCACGGCGCC
>WOVY01012251.1:0-148366 GCA_013436015.1 Rhipicephalus annulatus
CTCTTGCCCTATCGTGTTTCATCGTAGGACCACCGTTGCAACAGCCGCAGTAAACCCTTTTTCAATTGGTGGAGGGTGCTGCAATTCGCCGTCGCCTAAACCTGGAGCTGCGCAACCGAACGCTACCTCCCATCATGGCTACCAACAACGCGCAACCTGGCTCTCCACTCCATCCCCAGCAACCCCGGCGTTCTTCGTTGCGAGAGCCCACGGTCTTTAGCGGAACTGATGAGACCGACGTGGAAGACTGGTTCGCTACTACGAACTGGTGAGCGCGAACAACAAGTGGGATGACGCGGACAAATTGACCAACGTTCTTTTACCTCACTGACGTGGCCTAAATGTGGTACAACAACCACAAAACGACACATTACGATGTGGTCCATCGTTAAAACGTTGTTGCTGACGTTTTGGCCGACCCGCTGTCCGCAAGTCTCGAGCCAAACAACGCTTGCGAACTCGCGCACAAAAGCCAACGGAATCTTTCACCAGCTACATCGAAGACATTATTGGTCTTTGCAACCGTGTGAACACCACCATGACCGAGTAGGAGAAGATTCAACCATCCTCAAAGGGATAAATGACGGTGCATATCAGCTGCCCCTGGCCCGTAATCCTGCCACCGTTGTGGAACTTGTCACTTTGTGTCAAAGTTTCGACGAGTTGAGAGCAGCGCGCCCTGACTCGGTCATTTTCCTCACACGCCGACTCGCTCTCCAGTCTCACTCTGTTCCCGACCACTCACCAACCCTGCAAGAGATTAAAGACTCGTGCGTGAAGAAGTAGCTCGGCAACTGTCGTTGATTCCCTTCACGCAGCAGCCGCCATCCTCTCGTCTGCCCTCACCACTCGCGACGTTATTGCGAAGAGGTAGCTCAGGCTGTTCCCGTCGCTGCCCACCAGCAGCCCGTGGCCATGCCTGTTGCCCATGCGGCCGGCTATGCAGCCCGTGGCCGCGCCTCTTACGTATGCCCAGGTGGTACGTTGCAGACCCCGCCAGCAGCATTTGCCACCCATGTCTCCAGTCGCTCCCACTCCGCCCCTTTTTCGACACCTTGGCCGCACCACGAGTCAGCAATTCCTGGCGCACTCCTGACAATCGACCGATCTGCTACGCCTGCGGTACTCAGGACACGTGGCACGATATTGTCGCCGTCGCTTCCAACACTCCACGACGCTACTCGGCCGTTACCGTAGACCCACAGCCCATGCACATACCTGCTCCCTATCCCTCACCAGTATGGATACATACCTCCTGAGTCTCGGTCACCCCAGCCTCACCTCAGACTCACTCTCCCCGCTCCCCATCTCCTCGCAGGCGATCACTGTCCCCATGCGTCCTAGACCGCTTCCTCAAGGGAAAACTGAACGCCGCAGTTCCAGAGGCAAGAACTGCGCCGTCGTCGAAATGCTCAAGTCCTCGCACTTCACAGCTAACGTCGTCACCATATCTGTCGATGGTGTTTATACCTTTGCCCTCGTCGAACAGGTGCTGCCGTTTCGGTTATAGCCGCCAAGCTCTGCCGCTCCCTACGCAAAGTGACCACGCCGCTCTCTGGAATATCGCTTCGTACAGCTAGCGCACAACCAGTTCGACCTCTCGGCACCTGTACGGCCCGCGTATTCATCCAGGCTCAATGTACGTTGTCGAGTTCATCGTCCTTCGGTGTGCTCACATGACGTTATCCTCGGGTGGGACTTTCTGTCAAATCATCATGCACATCATCGACTGCTCACGCGCTGTGAACGAACTTTTTCGCACCTGTGTGACGAATTTGCACGAAACCCTTGAGCGGTCGCCAAAACTTGTCGTGCGTGAGGACACTGAAATTCCGCCAGCTCTCTCTTGCGTTGTCCCGGTTTGCTGCGATGACTATAACGATACTACAGTAATGTTTACACCTTCCGACATTTTCATGAGCCGCAGAGCGTTCCTTGCCTTTCGCTACACTCGACGTCACTGCGGGCCGAAGCAATATTTTCGTCCACACCCCCTTTCTGCACCGCTTACGCTACTTGCCGGCGAATGTCTCGGTCGAGTGAGTACCTCGATTCCTCTTTATCTTAACATGCCAGACGAATCGTGCAGTAGCGCTCGACCGGACTTCATGCCCTTCCCCACTGGAATGCTCATCGAGTGACACCTTCTCGAGTTCCATCGCCGACACCTTAAGTGCCCATGAACGCGACGAGCTTCTTAATTCCTCCAGCACTCGCGAATTCATTCGACGTTTCTCAGCCACAATGGGTCGGACTTCCGCAGTGCACCACTACATTGACCACCGGTTCGCACCAGCCATTGCGTCAAAGACCACCGTCTCTCTGCTGCAGAACATCACGTCATCAACGACCAGGTCGAGAGATGCTACGCCGTCGCGTTATTCACACCATCGCACAGTCTTGGGCCACTCTGTCGTTCTTTCGGTCGATTCGATTCGATACCAGACTGACAGTTTAGCAACTGAAGGAGACATTTTGCGTCCGATACCTGACGATTACACAGTGAGCGAAAGACGTCTATTCCATTACCTGCAGCCTAATTACGACGCCCTTCGACGACATAGAAGCCCTTCCTCCACGGAGCCGAATTCTTCTCCTCCTTAGACTTACGATCTGGGATAACTGGCAGATTCCTATGGCAGAAGCTGATCGCCAGAAAACTGCTTTCATTACACCAGATGGCCGTACGAATTTAACGTAATGCCATTTGGTCTTTGTAGTGCTTCTGCCACGTTCGAACGACTCATGGACAACACACTGCGTGGACTGAAGTGGTCTGTGTGTCTATGCTACCTCGACGACATTGTCGTTTTATCTCCCGATTTTCCTACGCATCTTCTTCGGCTCCAACTGGTTCTGATGTGTTTAACCAACGCTGGGCTCCAAATGAACCTTAAAAAGTGCCGCTTCGCCGCGCGAGAGCTGTCATCTTAGGACACATCGTCTCCAAGCATGGTGTTTGACCCGACCTGCAAAACTGCGAGCAGTCGCTGAGTTCCCGAAACCTACTACACTGAAAGAATTACGCAGTTTTTTCGGACTATGCTCGTACTTCGGTGCTTCGTGCGAATTTTGCATCGATCATGTCACCACTGACCAACCTCCTACGCGGTGATGCAGACCTTTCATCTGGTCTTCTGACTGCGACGTCGCGTTTGCCACGCTCCGAAGTCTGCTAACATCTCCTCCAATTCTTCGGCATTTCGACCCAACAGCTGCAACGGAAGTTCACACAGACGTTAGTGGGGTTGGTCTAGGCGCCGTCCTCACCCAACGCAAGCCGGGCTACTCCGAATACGTCGTCGCTTATGCGAGTCGCACACTTACTAATGCTGAGGCCAATTAAAGCGTCACTGAAAAAGAGTGCTTGGCGCTAGTGTGGGCGCTTCGCAAGTTCCGCCCTTATTTGTACGGTCGCCCATCGACCTGGTAACGGACCACCATGCACTTTGTTGGTCGCCACATTGAAAGACCCTTCTGGCCGCCAAGCTCGGTGGGCACTGCAAATCCAGGAGTACGACATTCGTATCATTTATCGCAGCGGACGCAAGCATTCTGACGCCGACGCCCTGTCGCGTCGCCTTTACCTCCCGACTCGGCCTGCGGAAAACACTGGT
This sequence comes from Rhipicephalus annulatus, assembly GCA_013436015.1. NCBI lineage: Eukaryota > Metazoa > Arthropoda > Arachnida > Ixodida > Ixodidae > Rhipicephalus > Rhipicephalus annulatus. Next base: position 3,618 of record WOVY01012251.1, read on the forward strand.
AGCAATCCATCGCATCTCTCGACCTCGACTCTTTACCAGTGAACAACACAGGGACCCGTGGATCGCTTCCCTTTTTAACTGTCTCTCTGGATCGTCAACCACTGCGGTACCACAATCTCTCGACGTCAAGCTGCTCATTTCGCCATTCGTGATCGGCTGCTACACCGACGCAACTACGCCCCCGAAGGTCGTAAGTGGCTCTTGGTTGTCCCGCGCAGCTTGCGATCACAAATCTGCGCCTCCTTTCACGACGATCCCCAATGTGGTCATGCCGGAGTTTTCAAAACTTACGAACGCATTCGCCATCGCTCTACTGGCGCGGAATGTATAATTTTGTTCGAAAATTTATTATGGGCTGCCCTGACTGTGAACGCCGCAAATCACCGCCTTCCACTCGTCCGGTGCGCTTCAACCGCTTTCGTGCCCTGCCAAACCTTTCAATCGGATCGGAATTGATCTCTATGGCCCTCTACCGACACATCAGATGAAAATCGGTGGATCATAGTCGCTGTGGACCATTTAACACGCTACGCTGATTCTGCCGCCCTTCCAAGTGCCATGCGCGGGACGTAGCATCCTTCATCGCTTCATACTACGACATTGTGCACCTCGAGAACTACTAAGCGACCGAGGTCGAGCCTTCCTACCAGAAGTCGTAACGTCTCTGCTTTCTGAATGCCATGTTGTTCATCGCAAGACCACGGCATACCACCCGCAGACTAACGGGCTCACGGAAATATTTAACCGCACCCTTGGCGATATGCTCACCATGTATGTGACATCCTATCATACTAACTGGGGTCGCATTCTTCCATTCATCACGTTCGCATATAACACTGCGGCACAGTCTACCATTGGATTTTCACCTTTATGGACGCGAACCATCCCACACTATTGACACTCTCCTTCCATACCGTCTGACGCATCCGAATGCCCATATGTGTCCGAAGCTGCCGAAATGCGGAAGAGTGCCGTGAACTCGCACGCACCTTTACGTCACAAGAACAACAGCGCCAGAAAGAAAACAACGCCGAGTCTTCACAAAGCCCCAGCTATTCCCTGGGATCACTTGTATGGCTGGCTGTTCCTCACCAAACCCCCGGCATTTCCTCAAAAACTCGTTCCAAAGTACGAGGGCCCATACCACAATTTGGAGCAAACCTCGCCGGTGAATTTTCTCATCGAGCCACTTTCTCCATCTGACGACATGCGCCGGCGTGGACGTGACATCGTCCACGTCGCCCCTTAAGCCATATCATAGCCCTCTGCCTCCAGACTCTTAGGTCGCCAGGATGGCTCTTTTTCGGTGGGGGCAAATTGTGAAGAAGAAAGAGCATCGTTGGCAAGCAACATCGCCACCGCTGGGTACTGGGTGCCAGGCTTCGCTCGCTCGGCTCGTGCTGATCATCGCCGGCATCTGCTTGACCGTTGCTCTTGCCCGATCGTGTTTCATCGTAGGACCACCATCGCAGCAGTCGCCAATAAACCCTTTTTCAATATATATATGGTGGGGAAGAATGCGTTACTGAAAGGAAGCATACACAGACCGCTGAAATCAGAAAGGCGAAGGGGAGAAAAGGGAGACAGATAAAGGGGGAAGTGGAAGGGGGGTGCCCGGGGGAGTCCACCTTATATTCTTTTCTCTTTTTTTTCTTTCTTTTTTCTTTTTTCTGCTTTCTTTTGTTCTTTTTTCTGTCTTTTTTTCCTCTTTCCCTCTGATTTGAGATTCTATAAAGCTGAGCACTGTTATGACCGCCATCGGTAGGCGCCATGCTGTCGCTGAGAAGCGTAGCCGGGCAGCGTTCCCACGCCTGAAACCGCAGTTTTCTTGGAACCAGCGTCGAGAGCTGACGGGGGAGCGGCGCTCTTTTAATCCTCAAACAAGTAGCCGAATGGCCGGCTGCCTATGCCCGCCAGGTATTGTCCTGCTAGCCGGTGGATGAGACGTCGTGTCGCCACGGAGCTGTAAGCCGTTCCAGAGAGGACAACAAAGACAGCGTTTTCCTTGAAGAAACCGGCGACCCGCCGCCACAAAGTGCCCTGCTAATTGAGCGGACAGATTGGCGGACCGTTTGATATGGCTCGCTGTCCGAAGCTGGGACCCCTCGACCAGGACACACACGACGAGCAAGAGCCCCTCTGGCGCCACCTTTCAGGGCAGTGATCTTGACTCAAAATTGGATGTTCCACGTGCGCGTGCATGCTCGTACCCCTCACTGTTGTGTGTGTGTGTGATTGGTTGTTCCACTGAAGGAAGAGGAGCACCGACAGGGCTTATAAGCGGTGCCCGCCAGAGTAGCCAGGACGTCGCCTGAACCAAGTAAAGGTTCAACCACCACGTCCCGTAGTTGTGAAGGCTCTGAACTGTGTTACGGGTCAACCACCACGTTCGTGGTTTGCGAACTCTTAACCTCATGCTGTAAATATTTGTAAATAGTGCCATAAACCTGTTTGTTTTTTCGTATCCCCATCTCGTAAGCGTTCGTTTCCTCAACCCGAAGCTACACCACGCTAACACAGCACCCCGAGCCTCAACAGCCCCAACCAACTGTACCTTCAATCCTGATGAAGGCCAGACTCTATGCCGAAACGTCAAAATAAACCACGGTGTGACCGCTCGCGGAGGTTCTAGGATCTACCTAACTATATATTATATATATTATATATATATATATATATATAATATATATAGGTGTGTATGTGGTGTGAGATTATTGATTAATATAGAAAATACAATTCAACATATGAACATATAGGCACAATAAACAGAAGAAAAGAAAATTTGCATAATGTGAAGGCGTGAAGGTGCAATACGAAAAGTAATTTGACAGTAACTATAAACCAGCAACAGTGCCACAAAAAAAGAAAGCTCACAAACAGTTTATTGCAAATAAATGTACCGAAGGCAAAAAAAGCAGGAGGAAGAAGGACAATAGAACATCGGAAACTGTCCTCTACGCATAGATGATTACGAAAATGCGATACAGCAGTTTTCGGTGCACGAATAGCTTTTAAGAGTGGGGCAGAACAGTGCGTGGTTTTGCTCTGACGCAAAATTCTGGCAAATCTTTACACAAATAAATAGCTCGGGGAATAGCCGCCTGGTAGAAAGCATTAATGCTACGCTACATACCTGATAAACTAAAGCTGTTATGAAGTCGGCTTGAAGTTTGATGAGCTAGATTAAGGTGCGCAGATGGCATAATGCTGCTGTGGATACGTTTGTAGAACAGTGCTAAAAGTGTAATGTAACGGTGAATTTTTAGTGCCTCAAGCGCAAGCCTGTTTAACCTGTCTTACGCTGTATGGGTAGCTCTAAGTGTTATTACACGCTATGAATAGACTAGCTCTGTTTTGTATAGATCAGGTTGGGGAATAAAGTTGTCTTCGCCGGTAGTGAAGAAAAACAGACTCGCAGAGATAACAAACGCGTCCATGTCCGGCAAACGTTCGTTCGGCACGCACCGTGCACGAGCTTTTCCCTCACACTTCCTTGTATTCTTTCGTGAATGAATATTGAACGCAAGCTTTACGTTAATGAAGTGAGTGAGTGAAAACAACTTTATTATGGTCCAGTGCAGACGCTGAGGTTGCGACGCGTCACCCGGCTACTCCCACGTGGGGACCAGCAGTTCTAGCCTGACGGCCCTGTCGTGGGCACACTGGATGGCGAGGATTTGGTCCTGAAGTTCTGGGCTGTGCAGAAGCGCATCCCATTCGGGTTTTACTATAAGTCGGTTTCAAGCGTGAAGGGAATACCATTGTGAAAGATACAGACAACTTCACCAAAACGGCTCACAAGCCCACATTGAAGAAAAAATACGATTCAGTTGCTTAAAAACATTATTCACACATGATTAGCACACAACAACCAGCCCGACAAAATGCAATTTCGTCGTTTGTGATTACCTGCTGCACAAGACCACACCAACGAGTTGATCCCAGTGCACTTGTCACAATTTCTAGGAACCAAGCACGTGTCCAACACTTTCCAATCGGTAGACTATTGTCGATAAATGTGTCCTCGTCTTCTAAAGAAGGGTTTACAGGCCGTTAGTCAGAGTGGTGCTGCCTGATCGCCTTGTCGTGTCATTGCTTGAGCTCTCGCCTTGCGGCAATGTGTCGTGCTTATCTGTGAAGCTTTTGCTCGGCTGCTGCTCGGTTATTTTCTGAGTTGAGCTCAGTGCCCTGGAAGGAAAACCAACTTCAATTCGCCGATCGTTGTGACGCACTTCCTCAATGAGTGACCGCTGTTATGACCGGCATCGGGGCTGACAATAGATCGGCGTTCCTTTTGGTGTTCAAACAAGTCACCACCTGGTCAGCGGCCTACGTCCGCCAGGTATTGTTTCCGTCTGGCCGGAGGGTGAGGCGTCTCGCCGCCCTCACGCCGTAAGCTGTTCGGGAGACTACTACAAGTGCAGCATCTTCTTTAGAAGATGACGGTGGTGGCGGCCGCAAATTGCCTCGCTAATTAAGCGGACAGTTCGGCAGACCACATTAAGCTTGTTTTCGGCAGCCCTTTTGATGGATGCCGTCATGACCTTCAGACCCCTCGACCAGCGACACACATCGTCGAGGAAGAGCCACGTTTGTGGCACGGGGCCTTGCAGAGACAACGCTTCAATGTCGGACGTTCACGTGGGCCATGCATACCCGTCACCCTCGCCGGTTATGTGTGATCCGGAATTGGACAGTGCCATCTGTACGCATTCCCCTATCTAGGGATCTGGGAGAACATACCCTATTTTATGCGCCCCCCGGCTCATTCGAGTGCTTTTTCGAGTGGAAAGCCCACCATGTACGAATAACGCCACTATGTAACTAAACTTTCTATTGACCTCTTTCTAATGTAAATAAACGTCTGTTCTCCGTTTTCCGTACAAGCATTGCTCCTCATTGTAAGGAACGAGTCCGATGGGGTGGCCAGGTACCAACGACGAAACCCACCGGACCCGAGTCGCAACAACTAGTTGGCAGTGGTAGGATCGAGCTCATCGACCAAGAGGCAATGTGAGACCTGCTGCCTGGAGGACCTAGCGTCGGACGAAAGTGCTTCGTGGCATCACTGACATCAGTGCAAGGAACGTGTCCGAATTCACGACTGCATAGGGGGAGCGCGCTGGTTTTTTTTTTTTTTTGCTGAGATATCACCAGGTTTTGCGTAGGATTGTAAACAAAGCACTGATTTAGTAACTGTTGACGGAAGTATGGATAGTACGTCAAAGTTGTTTAGCTAAGAGTTAGCAGCGCCAAGGACAGCCATGAATTTGAAGGGACCTAAAAAAGCCAGAACTGTTAGAGTTGGGCCGAGAGCTGGGCCTGCAAATTGCCGAGACGAAAAGAAAGCAGGAGATCATTGACGCTATTGAGTGGACCGGGGCAGAGGACGAGGAGCTCAGTGAATGCTTAGAGGACATTAAGCAAAAGAAAAGAGGAGCAAAGACTGCGTGAGGAAAAAGACGAAAAGAACGTATCGATCGTTTGGAAATGAAACGCCTAGAGGTTGAACTAGCAAATGCTCAATCAACGAAACAGAGCTAGCCCAGTGGCACAAGAAAGAGAGCGCTGAACGACAGATTTGATGCCACCCTACGCAGTAGAAGGGGACATTGGTCTTTTTGGTGCACTTTGAGCTCACGTGCGAGAGGGAAAATTTTGCTAAAGACACGTGGCCGCAGCGCTTGTTTACACTGCTGCCGTGTGAAGTAGCCTACGTAATAGACCGCATGGGGAAAGAATACGCAGACGACTATGACAGAGTCAAGCGAGTCTGCTCAAAAAGTTCAAACTGTCAGCGGAAGCGTTCAGGCGGAAATTCCGTGAGATCGAGAAATCCAGAAACGAGTCATACCCAGAGTTTGCGCACACCTTAAAGGTAAATCTGGAGGAATGGCTTAGAGACGATGGCACGCTTGGTGACGCGGAAAAGACTCTGCAGTGCTTTGCGTTAGAGCAGTTATTTCGGTGTCTACCTGAAAACATTAGGTTACTGGGTTCAGGATAGGTAAGGAGTAGATACTATCACGAGAGTGTCAGCGCTCACAAAGGAGTACGTAAATTGCCGTGCTCTCGAAGGCAAGGATGTTTCCTAGGAGAGAGACGAGTAAATATTGTGCCAACAAGCCTCAGCGATGAGCAAAGTCGAGTCGGTATATGCCGATGGAGGGGTTAGACTCCAAAAGAAGTGGTGACGAGAACAACAAGCAAAACGAAGAAGCACCCGAGCAAAGTCTGGAGGGGCAACAGAAAAAGGCCTTCGAGGCCAAGAAGCCGATAGTTTGCGACAAATTCCAGCAGACGGGGCATATTGCTCTAGGTTGCAAAAACCCGAAAGTTGTGTTAATGTCGCTGTGTAGTAACGATGAAAACATGAAATTGCTAGAACCAAACATCTGAGATCTAGTCGTGGATGGCCAACCGTGCCGCGTGCTCAGGAATTCGGCCGCCACTGTGGATGTAGTGCATTCGTCTTATGTCGAGGAATGTCAGTTTACAGGAGAGTGTGCGAGGATAAGACAAGCAGTAGAGACTAACAATGCATGTCTCCCAGTAGCAAGAGTCCGCATCGAAGGCCCTTTCGGAGTTCTGGACACTGAAGCTGCCGTTTCGGCACATCTCCCAGTGCAGTACCCGTATTGGTTTCTAATGAGTCAAAGTGTTTGATGCGACAAAGAGGAATTGGGTTTAGTGAGGGTGTTGTACAGGCCCAAACTCGCTCCAAAGCAAGGGAGCTCGCAGCTCAGACAGTTTGTAAAAATCTGGCGTCAGAGAAAACAGCTTCAGCGGAGCCTTCTTTAACTGGCACCATACCGGGCAGCCCTATAAGGAAATCCGAAAACGCACTATCTACAGAAAGATGCAGGAAACCGGATGAACCTGAGTCATCTCGAGACGTAGAATGCACTATAAAGCTGTTAAACGTAAGTCCTACAGAACTGCTAGCGAAACAGGAAAATGACCCCACTCTCCGTAACATAACGCCAGACGCAAAGGAAGAGGTAGCTAAGCAGAACATTCAGTTCACCAAGAAGGAAGGCGCCCTGTTAAAGAAGTACACGAGCCAAAAAGTAGTTTGGTTTAATCAACTAGTCGTACCGTATCCTTTCTGTAAGGAGCTCCTGCACACGGTCCACGGAGGTTTGTGGTCAGGGCACCTCGGCATCAAAAAAAACAAAAGAATGTTTGCTACGGGAGTTTTACTGGCCCGGATGCTTTCGGAAGGTGGGGGCATTCGTAAGAAGCTGCGACATGTGCCAACGCGTTGGCAAGCCAAGGGATAAGGCTAAGCACCTTTGAAGATGGTCCCCATTATCAGAGAACCGTTTCGAAGACTAGTTATAGATACAGTGGATCCGCTTCCTGTAACGCAGTCCGGGTACCGGCATATACTCACAGTGCTCTGTCCAGCCACGAAATTCCCGGAAGCAGTACCATTAAAGGATCTCAGCTCGGAGGAGATATTTAAAGCGCTTTATCTATCTTCGCACGTGTAGGCTTCCCCGCAGAAATTCCGTCAGACCAGCGATCTGTTTTTACAAGTTCACTACCTCGACATTTCTAGAAAAATGTGGCGTTAAAATCATCCACAGTTCAGTGTACTACCCTCGGTCAAATGATGTTGAGAAGGTAAATTCAGTCATGAAACGGCTTCTGCGAGCCCTTTGTCATGAGCGCAAAAGGATTGGGAGGCCTGCTTGCCCGCAGCTATGTTCATGAGCAAAAAAAGGATTGGGAGGCCTGCTTGCCCGCAGCTATGTTCACGCTTCGGATCGCTCCTCACGAATCAACAGGGTTTTCACCTGCGGAGCTTGTTTACGGACGTACTCTTCGGCCCACTTCGCATTATTCGAGAATCTTGGGACGGCCGGGTGGACGATCCTTCGGTTGTAGTCTATGTGCTTCAGCTGTTGGACCGACTTTATGCAGCTAAAGAACTAGCGGAGCAGGAATGCGCAGAGCTCAAAGCAACGCTAAAAGCTATTATGACAAGACAGCCCGGACGCGAAGCTTCCGAGTAAGGGAAAAGTAATTATACTGAAACCCCCACTGAAAAATAAACTTCAGATCCAGTGGGAGGGACCTGCTGAAGTAGTTCAGAAATTATCAGACACCAATTGGTTACTGGACCGGGAAGGCGTAAAACGCAACAGGTGTACCACACTAATCTGCTCAAACCGTACGAGCAGAGGCAAGCCGTTATAAACATGTCGCTCAATCAACCGGAAGAAATGCCTGCTGATTTCCCGGAGTTAACGAAAGAGCGCAAAGACATTGGAAATACTATTAGTAACCTGGTAGAGCAGGCGGAGTTGGAGCCAGATCAGAAGGCGGAACTGAAGGAACTATTGATTGAATTTAAAGAAACTTTTTCAGACACACCCGGCAGAACCACAGCCCTAGTTCATGATATTGAGCTGACATCATTAGATCAGATACGTTCTAAGCTTACCGTGTTTCCCCTAAGCAACGGGAAGTAATGACCACGGAGATAAACCGAATGCTCGAGCTAGGAGTGATTGAGCCAGGGGAGAGTGATTATACCTCGCGCCTGATCTTGGTTGAGGCCCCGGGGAAGGAGCCACGGCCGTGTATTGATTACCGGAGGCTCAACTCAATTAGAAAGGACCAAACATATCCGATTCCGCATATCGAAGAAAGGCTTGGGCAAGTCAGAAGTGCCAATTTTATCTCTACTTTGGATTTGGTCAGGGGGTACTGGCAGGTGCCTCTAACTGAGAGGACTAGTAGGCTTGCGGCACTTATTTCCCCGGTGGGAACCTTCCGGCCGAAGGTCCTTAGTTTTGGATTAAAGAATGCCCCCTACTGCTTTTCTGGACTAATGGACAAAGTGCTACAGGGTATGAAGGACTTTGCTCTCCCGTACCTAGATGATATTGCTATTTTTTCTTCACCCTGGGTAGACCACATGAAACACTTGCGAGCTGTGCTATGTCGTCTGCGTGAGGCCGGCTTGACTGTGAAGGTTGCGAAATGCCAATTGGGGCGCGCGGGAGGTAGCATAACTTCCCCCAACTACGAACTAAGAAGGGACATTCGTTCGTTTCTTGGTTTGGCCGGTTATTACCAAAGGTATATCCCGCGTTACACTGACATTGCAAGTTCCTTGGCTATTACAAGTTCAGCTATAACGACTACAGTTCAGCATGTTCTTGAAAAGACGACGGTGGTAGCGGCTGCAAATCATCTCGCTAATTAAGCGAGCAGTTCGGCAGACTACTTTAAGCTTGTTTGCCGCAGCCCTTTTGATGGATGCCGCCATGAGCTTCAGACCCCTAGACCAGCGACACACATCGTCGAGGAAGAAGCCACGTTTGTGCCACGTGGCCGTGCAGAACAACGCTTCAATAATGGACGTTCACGTAGGCCATGCATGCCTGCCACCCTCGTCGGTTATGTGTGATCCGTTATTGGACAGTGCCATCTGTACACATTCCCCTATCTAGAGATCTGGGGAGAACCTATCCTATTTAATGAGCACCCCGGCTCATTCGGAGTGCTTTTTAGAGTGGAGAGCTCACCATGTACGAAGAACGCCACTATGTAACTAAATTTTCTCATTGACCTCTCTCTAATGTAAATAAACGTGTGTTCTCTGTTTTCCCGTATAAGCATTGTTCCTCGTTGTAAGGAACGAGTCCGATGGGGTGGCCAGCTACCAACGACAAGACCCACCGGACCCAAGTCGCGACACCGCACTGTCTCGTACTCGATACTGAAATACGAGAGTTGTTGCAGAGAGCGAGGATTGTCTGTGTCCACGCAGCTCGTGCGAAGCACACATATGGTAGCGGCGTACTTAAAATGCTGTTCTTCGCACTGTATAGGTCCTTAAAACGTCCATTCAAGCGGCGTTTTTAAACGCAGTTAAGCTTCTATTGTGCTCATGTGAACGAAATTCTTAGAGCATAAATTTGCACAGCTGGTCCGCTCCCACAAGCAAGCTCATGGCAGTTTCTGATTTTAATCCAGTTATGACACTCATGTCAGCAATAAACTTCTTTCCATCTAATAGCTAGTGGAAAAGCATGTGTATCATTGGCATTTGAATTAGTTATTCAGAAATTAACGGGACTTCTATCGCTTCTATTTCACATCTCAAATGGCCACATTGGTTTATCACCGTCACTTTGTCAATGTTCAGTTGTCTATTCGGTGCTCCGCTCGCTCCTCCAAATGGCTTGACATCCAATTCAATGGTGCGCACTGTGGGTAATCTTAGATTCTTAGACATGTCTTCTCTAATAAATGGCCATTGGCTTCCAGCGATTCCTCCGGGCCTGCTTGTTTAGTGAGACGGCGAAGCAGACCGACCGCACAGGTCGTGTCTCCTCAATTCAAGTATATACTCTTTCGCTGCCCTTCCAGGGAAAGGCGGAAGAAGCAACCCAACCACCAAAGTCTGGGCAATACGAGTATGTACTTCTTGGCTGCCCTTCCAGGGAAAGGCGGAAGAAGCAACCCAAACCGCCAAATTGTTCCGGGAGAGAGCCCCTTTCCCCTCTCTTCAGTGTATTGCGTTGGGAGATGCAATAACTATTCGGCGGACAGCGTGTTATTGACTGATGACCTTTGGGTGGTGTTTTGTGTGTGTGATTGGTGTTCCAATCAAGAAGCAGGAGCCCGACAGGGCTTAAAACAACGCCGCAGAGTGCTGGACGTTTCTCTGAACCATGTAACGGTTCGACCACCACGCTCGTGGTTTTTAAAACCCCTAACTTTTCTATGTTGTAAATAGGTGTAAATAGTGCCACAAACCTGTTTGTTTTTCGTATCCTGATCTTGTCAGCATTCGTTCCCTCAACCCGAAGTTACGCCATGCTACCACAAAAGGACGGGTGGACCCCGATCCGCAACAACTGATGATCAGCGCTGGGAATCGAAGCGACTACTGGTGAACAGCGCAAAGATCCACGACAACTGGTGATCAGCAGTGGGATACGAAGCTACAAGTGAAAACAACAGTCGGCCCACGGGAAGCAGCTGGCTCGAGACATGGATCACGTATGGGTGAGTGTTTGGCTTTTGCTTTGAGCGAACCAGGTTCTAAAAGAGGGTAAGTTTCAGAACTGGTAGTTACCTTGCCGAAAGACTGAGTTTTGCCGTTACGGGAAGGAATTTTGGAAGTAGCGAGCACTCAGTACGATCATAGATTTACGGGAGCTGCATAAGTCAGACTTGTTGCTGTTGTGTGAAGACTTGAGGATTGATACAAATGATTTGGCACGAAAACCCATAATCATTCAAGCGATCAATGATTTGAGGGCTGATGATGAGGATGATGACTGCACACCCAGGAGTCGTGCAGGATGTGGAAGTGGTTCGCAAGGTACGATGCAGTGACCATAGAAGGGTACGGTCTCGAATTCGCCTAGACTTGAAGAAAGAACGACAGAAACTGATACGCACGAAGCCAATCAATGAGCTATCACTGAGAGGGAAAGTACAGGAATTCAGAATGTCGCTGCAGAACAGGTACTCGGCTCTTAGTGAGGAAACCAACCTTAGCGTAGATACAATGAATGATAATCTAACGGGTATCATTACGGAGTGTGCAGTGGAAGTTGGAGGCAGGGTAATTAGACAGGACACTGGCAAGCTTTCCGAGGAAACGAAGAACCTAATTAAGAAGCGTCAAAGCATGAAAGTTTCAAGTACAACAGACAAAATAGAACTGGCAGAGCTTTCGAAGTTGATTAATAGGCGTAAGTTATCCGATGTAAGAAGGATTAACATGGAGAGAATCCAACACGCTCTGAAAAACGGAGGAAGCGTCAAAGCACTGAAGAGGAAACTTGGGATAGGCAAAAGTCGGATGTATGCACTAAGGGATAAAGAAGGCAAAATAACTACCAATATGGATAGGATAGTTAAAATAGCGGAGGAGTTTTACAGAGATCTGTACAGTAGCCGAGACAACCACGACCCTAATACTATAAGAACTAACAGTAACCCAGATGACACCCCACCAGTAATGATAGAAGAAGTCAGAAAAGCTTTGGGGAGCATGCAAAGAGGCAAAGCTGCTGGTGAGGATAGGTAACATCAGATCTGCTGAAATATGGAGGACAGATTGTGTTAGAAAAACTCGCCACCCTGTTTACGAGGTGTCTCCTGACGGGAAGGGTACCAGAGTCTTGGAAGAACGCTAACGTTATCTTAATACATAAGAAAAGAGATGACAAGGACTTGAAGAATTACAGGCCGATCAGCTTGCTCTCCGTAGTATACAGTATACAAGCTATTTACAAAGGTAATTGCTAACAGAGCAAAGAAAACATTAGAATTCAATCAACCAAAGGAACAAGCAGGATTTCGAACAGGCTACTCAACAATTGACCACATTCATACTATCAATCAGGTAATAGAGAAATGCTCAGAGTATAACCAACCACTATACATAGTCTTCATAGATTACGAGAAGGCGTTTGATTCAGTAGAAATATCAGCCGTCACGCAGACACTGCAGAATCAGGGCGTAGATGAAGCATATATAAACATCTCTAAAAGAAATATACAGAGGATTGACTGCTACCATAGTGCTTCATAAAGAAAGCAAGAGAATACCAATCAAGAAGGGTGTATGGCAGGGGGACACTATCTCCACAATGCTATTTACCACGTGCTTACAGGAGGTTTTCAGAAGCCTAGAGTGGGAGCAATTAGGGATAAGAGTTAATGGAGAATATTGTTATGCCACGTATGTGCCGGACGAAGAAGGAAAAAGAAGCAAGGAGGGTGGAAGAAGAAGATCATCATCATCTGCCTGCGCCGATACGGCTCGTCCCTCGAACCGTGTATCAATAAACCCCCAGACGCCTACTGAGGTCGTAACAGAGTGGTGGAAGGTGCTGGGTATAGGAACCAACGACGGGACCGCTACCCCTCGGATTTCGCCGGAGTCGTCGCCTCGCCGGCCTGCCTCCTTCTTTGGCCATCATGCCTGACGAAACAGAAGCTCGGGAACCAGTCCCCAGCAGTTCTTGGCCGTATCACAGAGAGCCACGAACCTTCTCCGGGAGGGCCAACGACGACGTGGACTCATGGCTCAAACATTTCAAGCGAGTAAGCAACTGCAACAAATGGGATGCTGCCTCCCAACTGTCACGCGTTGTTTTCTACCTCACTGATGTTGCCCTCGTTTGGTATGAGAACCATGAAGATATTCTGACAACATGGGAACGCTTTGTTGAAGAAATCAAGAAGTGTTTCGGCAACTCAGCTGCAAAAAAGAAGCTTGCCGAGCAGAGTCTTGCACAGAGGGCCCAGCTATCCGGTGAGACCTGCACCGTGTATACTGAAGAGATTTTGAGGCTGTGTAGGGAAGTCGATTCCAGCATGTCGGAAGAGGACAAGGTGGGGCATTTGCTGAAGGGAATTGCAGAAGATGTTTACAACTTCCTTATTAGCAGGGAAAGCCTGACTTCAGTGTCTGACGTTGTACGGCACTGCCGCACGTTTGAAACCCTGAAGCAGCGCAGAATAGCGCCTAAGTTTGGTCGTCTGGCAAATGTCACCTCAGTAGCCAGCATAGAAGCTGCCTCAACTGTTGACCTTTCGGCAACCATCCGCCAAATTGTTCGGGAAGAGTTACTCAGACATGGCGAAATGACACGTGAACGGGCAGCTGCCACGTCTCCATCCTATTTCCCGCAGGACACCACTGCCCCACAGCTTACAGTTTATGAACATCCATCCGTCAACGCAACGGAGGTTGCAGGGCCTCGGCGTATTCAGCAGTCAAGTCCGGCTTTTTTACGAGCGATCACAGTACCCTCAACGTTTCCGTTCCGTACGCTCATACCACCCACCGACAACTGATTTCATTGAATCTCGGGCTTACGCGAACGCTCGCAGACGTGAACACTTCGAAGAACGGCGACGACCTCGTCCTGCGCCTGTGTGCTACAACTGTGGTCTGACTGGTCACATATCGAGGTATTGCGATCGTTCGCGCATACCACGCTATGATCAGTGGACAAGCTTGACCGATAAACCTGCTGTCCCACCTTTTCAAGGACACTGGCCCACCGACTCAAGACCCGGCAGCAGCTCCTGGCACGGACACTGGCGCAACAACTCCCCTGCCTCTGATCGAAGTGTGACGCCACCTCCTGCGCCTCGATCCCACCGGTCTCCATCGCCACGGCGCCGCCCATCGTCACCACACCAGGAAAACTGAACAGTGCGGCCGATGGGGGTGAGGTCGCTGGTGACTTGCTGCAAAACGAAATACCCCCGTCTGTGTTGATGTTCAAGAACAAGGTAGAAGTTTTTGTTGATGGTGTGTGTACGATGGCTTTGGTGGACACTGGTGCTACAGTTTCGATTATGAGTGCTGCTTTTAAACACCGTTTAGGACAAAAGGTGATGTTTTTGTGGGAGAAGGCAACAACATTCTGTGGCGTTGGTGGTAACTCGCTGTGTCCCATTGGTGTCTGTACCGCAGAAGTGTGCTTGGGTGATCAAGTGTTTGTCACAGAGTTTACGATTCTTCCAAGGAGCACACACGACATAATCCTGGGGATTGACTTCCTTCGAATGTGTGGCGCCACTGTTGATTGTAGAAATGGAGAGGTGTACATATGTGATGCTGCCCCTGGAGAACTATTAGAGAATTCAGACAGGGAGCACGGTGCGCTCCGGGTCAGTGAAGATAGCATTGTGCCGGCATTCTCTGCAGTATGTGTTCCTGTATACTCTTCACGCATTGACAACAATGACAGTGCGTTCGACGCATTGGTGGAGCCCTTTCATCTCAGTTGCATTAAGAAGAACACATTGGTGCCGCATTGCATAGTGTCACTCGTTCAAGGACGCACAGGACTATGGGCGGTAAACTGTTCAGCTGAGTCGGTGGTTCTACCAGGAGGACTGAAGCTTGCCAAGTTCAAAACATACTCACCGATGGCAGTGGCTGCCCTCAGTGATGCTCCGGGTGGGACCTCAGCCAATACTTCTACGGCCGATTCAAAACTTTTACCTATGATCGACAAGTCACTTACTACTGACAAACGCCGCATGCTTCTGGGCGTTTTGTCAAAATACGTGACGATTTTCGATTTTTCCCATGACCATGCGCCCTCGATTCCCGCGTCTCGGATTCTCCACAGGATAAACACGGGAACAGCACAGCCCATCCGCCAGAAACCCTACCGAGTGTCGCCGTCTGAGCGCAAGATAATTGATGAACAAGTGCGTGATATGCTGCAGAAGGGTGTCATTCGAGAATCATCGAGTCCTTGGGCGGCTCCCGTGATTCTAGTCAAAAAGAAGGATGGTACCTGGAGATTCTGTGTGGACTATCGCCGTCTAAACTCCGTCACAAAGAGAGATGTCTACCCTCTCCCACGCATTGATGACGCTCTAGACTGCCTCCATTCAGCATCCTACTTTTCGTCCATAGACTTACGCTCAGGCTATTGGCAAATACCTGTGCATTCAATGGACAAAGAAAAGACGGCTTTCGTTACTCCGGACGGACTATATGAATTTAACGTGATGCCTTTTGGTCTATGTAACGCGCCCGCTACATTTGAAAGATTCATGGACACCATTCTGCGCGGCCTGAAGTGGAACATCTGTATGTGTTATCTTGACGACGTTGTTATCTTCGGGCGTACATTCAGTGAACATAACGAAAGGGTAGAGCTGGTTTTGAAATGTATTCGAAATGCTGGCTTGGTTCTTAATGCAAAGAAGTGTCATTTCGGAGCTCGACAAACACTGGTGCTGGGACATCTCGTCAACAAGGATGGCATCAGGCCCGACCCGAATAAGACAGCGGCTGTTAGAGCTTTTAAACCACCTGGCTCAGTGAAGGAGCTTCGGAGCTTCTTGGGCCTCTGCTCTTACTTTCGCCGATTTATTCCCGCCTTTGCAGAAGTTGCCTTTCCACTGACCTGTCTTCTCCGCCAAGGTGCTAGTTTTGAATGGACTCCTGATTGTGAAACTTCTTTCAACCAACTGAAGTTCTTGCTCACGTCGCAGCCTATCCTGCGGCACTTCGATCCTTCTGCGGCGACTGAAGTTCACACCGACGCAAGCGGCATTGGCATAGGTGCAGTCCTGATACAGCGATGTAATCAAGTGGAACACGTGATCGCATATGCCAGTCGCACTTTAAGTAAGCCGGAACGCAATTACACTGTGACCGAACAAGAATGCCTTGCACTCGTCTTCGCTGTACAGCGATTCCGCTCATACCTGTACGGTCGTCCTTTCCAAGTAGTTACGGATCATCATTCTTTGTGCTGGCTTATCAACCTTCGGGATCCGTCAGGCCGTCTAGCACGCTGGGCCCTCCGGCTGCAAGAGTACAACTTCACGGTATCGTACAAGAGCGGCAGGAAACACGCGGACGCAGACTGCCTTTCAAGGATGCCAGTTGATGCTACAGTTTGCGACGCTGACGATTTCGATCATCTGATTGCGTCCGTAGCACCAGCGTTCCCGGATAAGGCCACCTTTGAAACTGAGCAGCGGAAGGACGTGAGTTTGAATCCATTATTCGTGATCGCACAAGCATCCACTCCGGAAAGCCGCTTTTGCGTCCGTGATGGTCTACTGTACAAGAAATCCATCTCCGGCACCGGTTCCCGCTTCCTGCTGGTGGTTCCAGAGGCACTACGGTCATCTGTTTTGTACGCCATGCATGATGACGCCACTTCAGGTCACCTCGGAACGACGCGCACTCTTCATCGTACCCAGGAACGCTTCTACTGGCCACGTATGCGCCAGTCAGTTGAGTTGTACGTGGCCAGTTGTGCGCAATGCCAGGCGCACAAATCTCTCTCAGCAGCTCCGGCCGGACATCTACAACCTGTGACGCCTCCCAGTTCTCCGTTCGAACAAATTGGCATTGACCTGGTGGGCCCTTTTCCGCGTTCATCGAAAGGCAACAGATGGATTGTGGTATGTGCTGACCATCTTACTCGGTACTGCGAGACTGCTGCCCTGCCATCCGCGACTGCTGGTCAAGTGTCGTCCTTCCTTCTCCATTCTATCATACTGCGTCATGGGCCCCCTCGCGTCATCATAAGTGACCGTGGACGTCAATTCACGGCAGACGTTGTCGAACAACTTCTTCGTATGTGTGGCTCAGAGCTCAGACACTCGACGCCTTATCACCCGCAGACGAATGGTCTCGTCGAGCGAACAATTCGAACACTGGTGAATATGCTTTCTATGTACGTTGCTTCGAACCACAAGAACTGGGACGATGTCTTGCCGTTCGTCACATACGCGTTTAATACTTCCCAACATGAGACCACCGGCTACAGCCCGTTCTTCCTCCTCTATGTTCGACCCCCCCGTTATACTCTGGATACAATATTTTCCTTCTCTGATCGGGACCAATCAGAAATCTCCCTAGCAGAAACTCTTTGTCTCGCCGAAGAAGCTCGTCGTCTTGCTCGTTTACGTACAATAGCCTCGCAAGACAGATCGAAAGTTCGTTATGACAGCAAGCACCGGCAGGCCACATATATTCCGGGAGATCTCGTGTTGGTGTGGAAGCCTTTACGCAAACGTGGCTTGTGCCAAAAACTGCTCGCGCACTACATCGGACCTTTTGTTATCCTTGACCGCCTGAGCGCAGTCGACTACCGCATCGCACGTCTTACAGCTAGCGGGAGACGCTCCAGAAAGACAGAGGTCACGCATGTCGCTCGCCTGAAGCCTTTCAGTCAACGCGACACTGTATGAAACGCGCGGCGCGCTTTGTCTGCGAGGGGGGAAATGTTACGCCACGTATGTGCCGGACGAAGAAGGAAAAAGAAGCAAGGAGGGTGGAAGAAGAAGATCATCATCATCTGCCTGCGCCGATACGGCTCGTCCCTCGAACCGTGTATCAATAAACCCCCAGACGCCTACTGAGGTCGTAACAATATTTTAGTAACCTGCGCTTCGCCGATGACATTGCATTGCTGAGTAACTCAGGGGACGAATCGCAACTCATGATTACGGAGTTAGACAAGGAGAGCAGAAAGGTGGGTTTCAAAATAATCCGCAGAAAACGAAAGTAATGTACAACAACCTCGGAAAGGAGCAGTGCTTCGAGATAGGTATTAGTGCACTTGAAGTTGTAAAAGACTATGTCTACTTAGGGCAGGTAATAACCGCAGAGCCTAACCACGAGATTGAAGTAACTAGAAGAATAAGAATGGGGTGGAGTACATTCGGCAAGAACTTTCAAATTATGACAGGTAGATTGCCACTATCCCTCAAGAGGAAGGTATATAACAGCTGTAGCTTGCCGGTACTTAGCTACGGAGCAGAAACCTGGAGACTTACAAAGAGGGTTCAGCCTAAATTGAGGACGACGCAGCGAGCAATGGAAAGCAAAATGGTAGGTGTAACCTTCAGAGGCAAGAAGAGAGCAGTTTGGATTAGGGGACAAACGGGGGTTAAGGATATAATAGTTGAAATAAAGAAGAGGAAATGGACATGGGCCGGGCATGTAGCGCGTAGACAGGATAACCGCTGGTCATTAAGGGTAACTAACTGGATTCCCAGAGAAGGTAAGCGGGTTAGGGGGAGACAGAAGGTTAGGTGGGCAGACGAGATTAAGAAGTTTGCGGGTATAAATTGGCAGCAGCAAGCACAGGACCGGGTTAACGGGCGGAACATGAGAGAGGCCTTTGTCCTGCAGTGGGCGTAGTCAGGCTGATGATGATGATGATGATGATGAGGAGGAGGAGGAGGAGGAGGAAGTAAGCGAAGAATGGGACCTCATCATTAAAAGTTAAGAGCTGCTCAGATGGAAGGAAAGGGAGAAGACGAAAGACTAGACCTCTAGATAGAAATTTTGAAACAAGATATTGAGTTAAGTAAGAGGTTTGGACCCCAGCGAGGAGTACTTCTTCTCGACAATGAGGCAGAGTTTTATATGCCTAGTTACATGCAGCCATATGAGCTATTATGGGATATGGGCCTGTATCTTAGGCTCTTTTAACGAAAGTGTTGGCAACTGTCGTGTGAGCGAGACATCTGGTCTCAGAAGCTACTCACGGTTCTGCCCTGTGAGTCAGCGGATGTTCTTGCGCGACTCAGTGACCAGGACGCGAACAACTACGAGACATTGTCCCCGATAATGTCTCGACAATGTCTCGAATCGCAACGAGACATTGTCCCCGACAACAAAGTTTTGCCTTACGTAATTGCCTTGTGCGACAAGCGGCGGCATATATCGCGGGGCTACAAACCTCAGAATCATGCTATGCACGCGCCGTCAAAATTCTGAAGGAAAGTTCGGGGACCGGAAGAAAATAGAACAATACCACCTGTCAGCCTTGAGAAACCTTCCTTGCATCATGTCGGGAAAAATGTAAAAGGTCTTCGCAAGCTGTACGACGCCGCGCAACTGCATATTCGTTTCCTGAAAGCTTTACACGTACTGACACTCAGATTTTCTGAACGCTAGTATATATCACGCGTAATGGCTTACCGGGTGACATTGTCCTGGCGTTCGTTCGCGAAAAATGGAGAGAGACACTAAGAAGTACTCTCATTACAGAACCTGTGCGTAATGTGTCGCAACAGGCACTCGGGATTGAGTCTTCCGAAAGCGAGCTGAATGACCAGCTCCATTTCACAAGGGTAGAATTAAAAGCCAAGAGCAGTGCCTTACAATACCAAGAGAGCAAAAAAATGTTGAAAAGTTTAGAGACTGAAGTACCACATCAGTGTTGCATAAATATACTGGGGCGAAACTAGTAGAATGCTTCTTTTGCGCATCAGATGAGCATGGCCCCCGTACTTGTGACTCTTACATTTCTCTCGGCTCTAAGCAACAGCTAAGCAAGGACAACCGCTGCTTCAGGTGTACATCCCGAGGTCATCAGGCGCGGTCCTGCCATGTGAATTTCTCTTGTTCGCGTTCCTCAAGCATGTGCCTCAAACTATAAGAGGCAAATAGGTACACTAACATCTGACAGCACAATAGCATTTGTGTCAGCCAATGCTGTTCTCTGACATAATGAGTCATCGTGCATTCTATCTAAGACTGACAAACATTCCGTGCTTGGGCAGGCCACGACGATAACTGCAGATACATGAGAAGTATCTTGGACGGTGGCAGTCAACGACCATTTATCAAAGAAGATCTCACCACTAAGCTACGACTCAGGATCGTTCAGGAGACCAGAATCGCATTCAGCGTTTTCGGAAGAACGACAACTTCCAGAGCTGAAAAGGCTGAAGGTTGTTGAAGTGCCTCTTTGTAGCCAGCATAACTCTCAAGTCTGCATTGTACAAGCCATCACAGTGCTCTTTATTTGCCATGACTTTTGCACACCATTCGACGACAACAAATTCGTGACAGCTGCGAGTTGAAGGAAAATTCATCGGTGGTGAACCACCTTTCTTTGGAGCTGAGGCTGAACCCGAGCTGTCATTACTCATCGGGTCCGATAACCCCTGGTAGATATTGACTGGCGAATGCGTGTGCAGCACAGATACCGATGGTTTGGTCGCTATGAATTCACTATCTAGATGGACTTTCCAAGGACCAACCCAGCAAGTGCTATTCACCGCAGGCAATGTGAATTTGATTATCTGTGCACTACACGTGAGTACATCATGTTGTATAATGTACCAAAGCCACTTTACCCATTTCAAGAGTCTCGGCTCACTACACGATAAAACTAGCAATTCGTTTTGGAAGTTTACAGTTGAACCACCGCTGAATGAAGACAAATATGATACACCGCTCACTCGACTACTGAAGCAAGGTGACATACTTTTCTAAACGGACAGCTCCAGCGATACGACGCGGTCATTACATAAAATTTCTTGCGCGGGCGCACGGAGTTAGTGCCTAAATATGTTCTTGAGAGCCATCTACGTTATACCCCACAAAAAAGTGACGCAGGAGTCACTGACTGCAAAGCTGAGCGCACTTGACGCATCGTCTCATACACCAGCTTCACCATCTCTCATTGACATTCTGGACAAAAGGAACAGGTGGATGGGTCCTAGATCAATAGATCAGCCAAGGTAGACATGGACTACTGAACCAGACGGATATCCTACTTCCGACAAAAACGTCTCGCCAAGGTGTGAACCGATGACCCTTTTTCTTCAGACAGGCGAACTTACGCCAATATGCCTCGCCCAGTTTCTGGTCGAATGTTCATCGATTGCTTCTTCAGGGCCACATAGCTCCGAGTATGAAGCTAGATGTGCACAAGCAACAACGAGCACCCTCACGAAGAAGTTGAGGTATCGTCTGCAACTGCTTGATCACCGGCGGATACGATTGAGAAAGGAGTACCTGCTGCAGCTGCGAGCCCTTCATCAGTATCCATCACGTACTAGCAACGATATAAAAGATAACGACATCGTTTTTGTCGAGCAGCCATTTTTTCCAGGTGCATCTGGCTTCTTGGCCGTGTGCTAGAAGTTGTTCCCGGTCAAGATGGTGTAGTACGGACCAGTCGAATCAAGACACAAGGCAACATTGTGCGGTGACTGGTACAGAAGCTCTATAAGCTTAGATAGCCTACAACTCCTTGGGCGGGAGGATGAAGAAAGAGAATAAACGAGCGCTGCCTAGGTCTGCGAGAGTAGACGAAGAAGTTGAGGATGCTAAGGGCGAGATGGCTCCTTTACCAATTTTTCGCGTTACCGCTTAGTTTTTTACTGGCCGTAAACGTGGCATTTTCGATGCAGTGCCGAAGCCGAAGTGGAAGGTGCTAAGCTGGCATCTATATGCCACGACGCCGCACTCCCACCGTTGCTGTTGTCAACTTTGATTGCCAGACGAAGCAGCCTGTGACCCTAGATTTGGCATTAGTCATTTCCGAGGCGGCCCTTTCGGGTGTAGTAAAACAGTAGTGAGTCGGCCAGAGGCGATCCCACTGAGACACAATAATGATAATATTGATAATAATAAGTTTATTTGCCATCTATGTGAGATGCAGATGGGGAATTGTAGAAAAAAAGCAGTCTCCAGACAGCTTGACTAGCCTACAACCTTATGTATTTGGCACTGCGGCAATATTACACACAAACATATTACATATTAATATAAATACATATATACCCCTGCACTTTTGCATAATTATACAAACACAAAGCCACACACACCATATATACATACAGGGACATGCTAGTGCTTGAACATATTTCAACACACATTCCTCTTAAAAGGCAACCAAATAAAAAACGTGTCTGCATTGCACATGAATCTATGTAGAAACCACATGTATTTTAAGATCTTTGAAAAAGGCCGTAAGAAGATCAAACTGCATCGATTTAGAGTTGTTTAGTAGCGTAGGTATCGTGTAGTGGAGTATTTGTTTTCCATAGTTTGAACACGGTGTTGGTACTAACCACGCCTCGTAAGTGTCTGGTACCGTGGCTTGGGGATTTTCTTTGAAGTTGGGCAAGATTACATTAGTTGTTTATTTTCCGATAGTGATCTTTTCTGTATATGTGACTCAAACGATATTGGTACAGATTATGCGCAGGGATCACGCCCGAGTTTTAAAAGAAAGTTAATGTCGATGCGGTGCAAGAAGCGTTGTTATGCGTGCCGGAGATACTTTTTTGGTAACAGTAAAATTCATTCTAGATTAGTGTGTGTTGTGTTACCCCATACTGTTTGACAATGGTTTAAGTGTGATTGAATTAGTGAATAATATAGCAAGAGTTTAACACATGTGGGAAAAATGTAGCGTAAGCGTCCTATCACCCCTGTGATTTCGCTTGCTTTACTTAGGCCGTAATTAACATGATTATCCCATGACATGTTGGCGAAAAAGATAACACCCAAACATTTCAAATTTTCAGTAATTTCAATACTTCTGGAATGTATCATAATGTCTTCAGAAGGAGGTGTGCGCTTGTTCTTGGGCGTGAATTTGACTGCTTTTGTCTTGCCCACCATTATTTTCATTAAATATAAGGCAGAAAACGCCTCTAGATTTTTTATTATATTGGTACATTGTCTTAATAGGTAATCAATATCATTTCCAGTGAAAAATATGCTCGTGTCATCCGCGTAAACAAAAAAACTTGCCTCAGGGTTAATGTTCATCATATCGTTCAGATAAATATTAAAAGTGGAGGCCCTAAGATACTTCCTTCTGGTACTCCGCAATGAACAAATCTTACCTTAGAAGTAAAGGTGTCGATTTTCACAATTTGGGTTCTGTTAGCTGAGTAGGATTTGATAAGAGATAATGTGTGTCCTCAAATTCCGTAATAACTGAACTTTTCTAGTAGAACGTTATGGTCAACCAAATCAATAGCTTTTAAAAAGTCTACAAAAATATCAATGACTGTAGCTCTGTTTTCAAACCCTGTCAATATATCTTCTTTCTGTTCTGCTAGTGCTAATTCAGAAGATTTATTTTTATGAAACCCTAATTGGTGTGGTGTGAGCAGGTTATGTTTCTCAATAAAAAAAGCTATTCCAGAATGCAAAACTTTTTCGAATATCTTTGAAAAGATTGGCGAAATAGATACCGGCCTATGATTCCCAGATCGTTTCGATATCCCTTTTTGTACAGAATGGTCATTTTCACCGACTACATTTTTTTCAGGAAAATTTGCCGATTGAAGACGCACATTAAAGATGTAAGCGAGTATAGGAGCAATAATTTCAACTGCATGTTTGATTGGGGACGCCTGAAAACCATCAATTTCGCAACTAGTGCTATTTTTATTCTTTTTATAATCGAGACAACTTCGTGTGCCGTGACTGATTCAAGGAATATTGTATTCTTGCTATTAGTGCGAATGCACTTACTTGCCTGAAGATGCTCATCGTGAGCGCGTGTAATATCTGTAAAAGAATTATTAAACGCATCGGCTAGTTCCATACCTGATACTTCTTTATCATAGATATGCCAATGCTGTAAATGTTTGTGACATTCATTGCTATTTAAAAGTCTGTTTAGCCTCGACCATAATAGATTGTGGTTGCGGCTTTCAATGACCAATAGGAATGAGTAGCACGTTGCGCCGTAATTTCGTAGACAGTTTGTTTCAGTACTTTTTAAATATGGCGAGGTCGTCTGCTGATTGTGCGTCAAGGAAATGTTTATACAACTTGTCCTTGATTTTCATTTCCTTACGTAGTTCAGACGACACCCACGGTTTCCTGATTTCTCTACTTTTTGTACGTGTTTTGGAAAGAAAGCTTTGTAACACATGACAGAGAATATGCCAATGAACCCATTAGAAGCTTCACTTGCATCAGTGATTTCAGTTATCAAGTCCCATTCAGATTTCAGCAAGGAGTCACAAAAATATTGTGAAGGATTTGCTCAAATTGCTTGGTAATACATTGCAACGAAATGTTTTCATTTTAACTCACTTATTTCAGCCCACAAAAATACTGGCAAGTGATCACTGACAGAAAAAGATAAGACACTAGATTTAATATTGGACTGCGAGAAATCGGCGATTAATAAATCCACGGTTGACTGACGTTCGAATGGGACCTTACTAGGCATGTTAATTAGGTTGGTAAATTCATTCGATAATATAATCGTAGTGAAAGATTTAGATGATTGACTATTGGAACACATCGAGATCTAATTTTAAGTAATGCGCCTGAAACTATCGGGCCAATCACTTATCGGGACGGTCTAAGTGACCACAAGTTACTCCATTTTCCTATAAATGTGCCATTTAGCCAC
Organism: Rhipicephalus annulatus; assembly: GCA_013436015.1. Taxonomy (NCBI): domain Eukaryota; kingdom Metazoa; phylum Arthropoda; class Arachnida; order Ixodida; family Ixodidae; genus Rhipicephalus; species Rhipicephalus annulatus. Next base: position 28,289 of record WOVY01012251.1, read on the forward strand.
ACAGGTAAAGATAGAAAGATTATACGAGGTTATAACAAGGCCGATTACGCAGCAATTAACTCAGACCTTGAAGTATTCCTTGTTGAAGGGATGATGCCCTTGTTCGATACTCGCACCGTCAACGAAAACTGGTGTATCTTCCGGGACAAGGTTTGCGGGCTGGTCGATAAGTTTGTTCCTATAGTTACCATAACGAATGACAGGTTGAACCCGTGGTTTACTAAGCCACTCCGTCGGCTCAGAAACAAAAAAAGCGGTTGTGCAAAAACGCCGAAAATGGGCAAACTGAAGCTGCATGGAAAAAGTACGACGAGTGTGCGGCGAGCTACTGCTCTGCAATTAAGGATGCGAAAGACAAATATTTTTCCCGTGATCTCCTGTCTCTTTTGAAATCAAACCCTCGGAAGTTTTGGCAGCCGTTAACCCCAGGAACCGACCGCCAGCATATCTCGTTACGTGGTGATGACGACAAACCCCTCTTAGATAGTGACTGTTCATTCGCATTTAACAGGTTCTTTTCTTCAGTATACACAAGAGAAGACCTTTCCAACATACCATTCATCGCAGATTGCGACTGGGCGTTTATGCAGCCAATAGCTCTTACAGTCGAAGGTTTTGCTTCCCTCATTGACCAACTCAAACTATGTACTTCATCGGGGCCCGACAACATTAACACAAAAATACTAAAGAACACAAAAATCGTATCGAGTAAATTCTTACTTCTCAGCTTTCAACAGTCCTTGATGTCTGGTCAACTTCCAGATGATTGGCACATGGGTAAAGTGGTTCCCATTTATAAAAGTGGAGGTAAACACTCACCTGATAATTATAGACCCATCTCGCTTACGTCAATCTGCTGCAAATTGCTGGAGCATATTATCGCTTCCCATGTTCGCCGCCACCTCGAATCAAATAATTTCTTTTTTCCTCACCAGCATGGTTTTCGGAAAGGCTTCTCGTGTGACACCCAATTGTTTGAATTAACAACCGATCTCCATTTCAATATGAATGAAAATAAACAAACTGATTGCGTATTCATCGATTTTTCAAAGGCCTTTGACCGCGTTGCCCATTGCCGCCTAATATCTAAATTATCTGCACTTAGACTCGATTCCTTAACCCTTTCGTGGATCCGCAATTTTCTTTCCTTTCGAAAACAATTCACTACGGTTAATAACTACGCCTCTACTCCCTCTGACGTCATCTCGGGTGTTCCGCAGGGTAGTGTTCTCGGACCTCTATTATTTCTCATCTACATAAATGATTTGCCAAATAATATATCTTCCAATATAAGAGTATTCGCTGACGATTGCATAATATATCGAGCTATTAACAATGATGGCGACCACCTTACCCTTCAAGCAGACCTTAACCTAATTAGTCACTGGTGTGACGTGTGGCAGATGTCTCTTAACTCTTCCAAGTGCCGTGCTATGACCTTCAGCTGTAAACACAAAAACTCCAAATATTCCTACTCTACTAAAAATGATACAATAGTGCAGTGCTCTTCTTACAAATACTTAGGCGTCAGTCTAACACCCAATCTTCCATGGTCGGCACACATTAGTGTTATTTGCGCGAAATCCTCAAAAACATTAAGTTATCTCCGTCGTAATCTGCGAAAGTCTCCAACAAGCATCCGTAAACTGGCCTATTTCACTTATGTACGCCCCCAGCTGGAATTTGCATCTTCAGTCTGGCCCCCTTTCCAAGATTACCTAACCACATTGCTAGAGTCCATACAAAACAGAGCAGCCCGGTTTATATCTCGCAATTATAGCACTCATTGCAGCGTAACAACATTAAAACAAGAACATTATATTTCGCCATTGCACGTTCGTCGCTGTGTTGCACTGTTATGTTTGCTGCATAAATATATTCACAGCACAAGACGCTCTACGCTACCCCTAACAGCAACATTACGCATGTCCAGACGCCTGCACAATCACCTTAGTTTCACTCGCATTTACGGCAAAACGAAGGCATTCAACTTATCAGCGCTTCCTAAGGCCATATCATTATGGAACGATCTTCCCAACTGCATCGCCTCTATCACCGATCCAGATTCTTCTCGCGAACATGTGTGTAATCATTTTTCATCGCACTAATCGCTCTAACTTCTCTGATGTTTGTAGCTGCAGCTGTGCCACTCACCTAGTTTCACACTTCTCTTTGGTTCTCTTTAGTTTTTGTTGTACCCACCGTTGTCTTGCAATTTGTATTGGTAAACGCCTTCGTACGGCTAGCAGTATGCGTGTTTGGAAAATGCGTGTGTATGTTGTACACCTCGGCCTTCCGATTTCTCTTTGATTTTTTTGTTATTGCCATTGTTCTCCCAGTTCTTGTTATTCTCCCAGTTTTTGTTGCTCAGTTGCACCACCGTTGCTGCTCACTTGAATTCTACACCTACGCCTTCCGAATTTCTTTATTGTGTTTCGTTCATGTACCTTAAATTTCTTGTTATTCAAGCTTTCTGCATATTGGTAAACATCCGCGTATTACATTTGTTTGAGTGTCAGTGACTAGACACGCTTTGTCACGATGTTGTGTTATTTTCTGTGTATTCCATGTTATTGATGTCCGCCCTATTACTCTTTGAAGTTTGTACCGCCCTTACTCAATGCTCTCATTGAGCTTGTAAGGTATCATAAATAAATAAATGAATATTGAAGTCTCCAACAGCTATTAACGTTTTTGACTTATGCTGTTGAACGACATATGCAAGAAATTGCTCATAGAATTTTATGAACATTTGTATGCCACCAGTAGGGGGTGTATAGCACACAGAAAACACATGCTTAGCAGTGCATAGTGTCAATATTTCACAGTCAGGTGAAAGCAGAGTGTAACAATCAAGGATCTGACAGTCAACGTCATCAGCAATCAGCAATGATACACCACCTCCTCGGGAGTTTAACCTGTTTAAATTGTAAGTATTGTAATTAGGCAACCTAAATATATCACATTAAGAAGTACTCCATGTTTCGCTTGCGATGATCACTGAGAACTGAAAAGAAAATTCGTCAAATAAGTCTAAGCATGATGTCTTATCTCTCACACAACGCGTGTTTAAGTGGATGTATTTCATGGAAGGGGTGGTAAGTGCTGCTACAATTTTGTTTACATCGCAAGTGGAGTAAAATTTCATTTCATTGTGCACCATTCAGATATTGAATTGAACTGTACTTGTTACAGTGCTTCAAGGTCATCTTTATCCCTAATATGAACTACATGAGCACCTTCCGTTTTTCGGACAAGGATCTTTCCATTGACGTACCAAACGAACCTACTCCCCTTTCGCATCGCTATTGCCTTCGTAGTCTTTAGAAGCTCCCTGTTCTGTCTAGTCAAGTTTTCCTGCAGGAAAATTTGAGGGCTGCAGTCTGCGAGGTTTTTCTTGTTTTTAAGCCACGTGTCTCTAGTCTCTTCGTTTGCGAAACGAATAATGATTACTCGTATTCTGTCTTGCATAGCCTGCAGCTGATGCATGGATGCAATATCTGATTTTGCAAGCCGAGGTACTGCAAGCTTGTCAGCGACTACGGTTAAAGAGGTCATATAGTTCTCCCCATCAACAGCGGGGATTCCATGGACTTCCAAGATCAGCCACCTACTTCGGTATTCTAGATCATTCACTTGCCGTCAGAGGTCGCATTCCGCAGATACAGGCACCCTTTCTCTTTCCTCTACCTTTATCACTTTTTTTTCGTAGTTCCTTTATTTCAGTGCCTTGGTTCGAGAGACTTTCTTGAAACTTGTCAAATTTTTTAGATACAAACTGAACTGACTGTTCAACGGCGTTTACTTTTTCTAAGAAAGCCGGTAAGCCCTCAGGTTTCCTGTTGATCGATGTTAAAACTAAAGGTACATCGACTTCCGCGGTTCCACGCTCTTACATGTCGTGCATTTCTACGACCGCTGTAATGCCTCTGACTTGGATTTGCAGAATTTTTCTTGCAAGCCAGCACACTTCCTAAAATGGTACATGTAAGAACACTCATTACACTTCACAGACTCTTCTTGCACGTTCAGGTAACTGACACGAAAAGGAAGTGTCGGACATGGTGCAGAGAAAGCCAACAAAGAGACATAAAACAATGCAACGGAAATTACAGATACGCCTGTTATACCACTGTGTATCAACAATGGTAACAGTGGCAGCATAAAAAACGAAAAAAAAACTTATATGACATAGGGAAAACTACTAACCTGCAAGAGTAGCGTACAGAGAATAAGGCGTGTTTCCAGTGCTGCTGCCGCTGCCAAAAGTTAAACTAACACTCAAGTTAAACTAACAGCGTACAAGACGCTCATTAAACCCATCCTGGAATATGCAGCTATAGTTTGGAACCCGCACCAAAAGAACCTGATTGATGCATAGGAAAAGATTCAAAACCGGGCTCTTAGGTTTATTTTTTGAAAGTATGCCAGGCGGGAGAGTGTTTCCGCGCTGCAATTGCAAGCACGTGTCGCAACTCTTCCTAGCCGACGACAATTAGCCAGCCTGAAATTTCTTTTTCTTCTTTCAAACAACCTGGTAAATTTAAATAAGGATGATTACCCTAAAGCTCCGCACCGTCACTCCAGTAGAACTAACAATGACAAATGCATACGCCCATTCCTGTCACGTTGTAACACATTGAAGTAATCTTTTTTTTCCCGCCGCTATAGAGATGTGGAATGACCTGCCGAACGACGTTGTCAGTGCACAATCACCTGAATCATTTTCATCGCTATTAGAAATTCATTTAGAGGCATTTAAATAAATCCTGTGCTATCTTAGCCGAAATAAAAGTTGAAACAGTGTATCGCGCATGTGCTCCCACATTGCTACATGTGCTTAACCGCCTGCATCTGTATATCAATGTTACCGTTGATGTTATCATGCTAAGTAGTTTTTTTTTCTGTGAAACACATGTGCATTGTTCATTTATCGCTTTATACTGTTATATCGTTATTTTTCTTTCCTTTTCATCTTTGCGATATGAAGTGTTATTTGCTCTGTACGCCCTCTCCTGTATAGGCTTCAAAAGGCCCACAGTATTGAACAAAGAAATAAAATAAATAAATAAAATGCCGCCACCTGAAATACGTTCCCCCCCCCCCATATGAGGCTACAATTCACGGTGCACGGAGAGCGCCTGCGCAGTCAGCGTCCGTGAAAATCTCGAAGCCAGCGGAGCACAGCCGAGCCACCAGGTTTCGGCGTGATACAGTGGTAAAGGCACTCGGCGTCGGAGTATGGGTTCAAAGCGCATCATTGGGAAGAAAATGTTGCTTGCTTTATTTATGCAAAAGGCATTACTGGTCTGACTAGCCGTTCGTGGCTCTGAAATCTGCGCAGTATCTCAGCCGCAAGGCCCAACTGGAGTGTTTACGTGTGTTTCTGTATTTAGAGGCAGTGCATTCTTTTCTACATACACAATATTGTTGAGACCGCATGCGTTTCCTTTCTGCGGTGTCCAGTGTCTTGTTCACGCTGTTTTCTAAGCACGTAGAGTCAACAACAAAAGTTTGAAGACCCGAGTGCGTGCCAAACCACCTGTCCACGCTATCTACCGTCGACCACCGTAAACAGCTCCTCTTGTTATTCATTGGCCTACTGCCACGTAGCGCATTGTTAGTTCGCAGTTTTCGCGCGAAGCACTTATCCGCAGTATGACCATCACATTTCTACTTTCATAGTAAGATAAGCGCTATCACAGCGTGCCTCGAACAGCATTTCATTGGCTGGGTATGAATTTGTGGCATAGATCGCTATTGATAACAGTAGTGCTCATAAACTGCCCTCGAGGCAAAACGCAGACGCATATGCCGAAGTGTGCGTCGTGTTAAAAAATGGCAGCATATCCACGGAGTGAATGATGGAGAGTGGGGTGAAGAATTCGTCCGTCCATTCATTCCTGCTTCCGTCCGTCCATGCGTCCGTCTGTGTGACCGTCCGTTCGTCCATTTTCCCGTCCGTGCGTGCGTCTGTTCGTGCGTCGGCACGTCCATCTGCGCGTCCATCCCTGCGTTCGTCCATGCATCCGCCCCTGCGTCCGTCCGTCGGTGCAGCCATCCGTGAGTCCGTCCATGCATCTGTCTGTGTGTCCGTTCGTCCATCTATTCAACACTCCAAGTACCAACATCTCGCACCTTTTTATCATATATTCCCGATATAGAAGCACCACCATCCAGCGGACATTCCATGGACTAAACGAGAGGTGGCACCCGCACACTTTCTTGCGGCTTGCTATTCGTGTCTACTCTCCATATTTGACCACCTCTACTTCATGGTATTGTCGCGAGAGAGGAAGACGAGACGGCGGCCAACGTGGTCGTGTCTTCTCTCGCCACTTTATTCCGCGCCTGAAGCGGAGCCGCGGTGGCTGTCCACGTCCAAACCGCCAGGCCAGAAGCTCGTTCTAATCCTCGCGCAGCTCGAGCTAGCATCAGCTGCGCGAGAGGCGCGGCGCAGTGATCAAGAAATGATGGCGATGATGATGGAACTACAGGGCTCCCCCCCTAGCGCTTTGCGCGATTCGAAGGCATGTGAAAAAAAGAAAAAATAGTGACAAAAGCTATATACATGAACGACAATCCATAAAGTGTTCATTTGGAAAGTGCAGGTTGTCAACGTTGATGGGCCATCGGTGCGCAGCGGTCTCTGGCGGGCGACACTGGGAATGGCGCAGCGGACGAGGGTGGCCAGGCAGGCACGCTGTTGGAAGGAGCGGGCGAGGGCCGTGATGAAGGGACATCCTTGTCGACAGCGAGCACCAACAACAAGGTGAAAAATGGCCAAGGGCCGAGAACACACACGGGCCGCCCCGGCGCGGCCGATTGTCGCGCGCACTCGGACACTGATGCTCAAAAAATGAACTGCAGCATGAGCGCAGCACGGCCAGTTCAGAGGGTCCAGCGTTACCTCCACGTTGGAGCTGGTGGGAACGACGACAGGGAGTGCGGTCAACCCTGGCAGTGCGCCCACCGTGCCGGTACCGTCGCTTCCGGTGGCACATCACCGGGCGTGGCGGCCGCCTGGTCGGCCGAGCAGGGTGCAGATAAGTTTGAAACGGTGCGCTCTGGACCGACGAAGTGCGACATGGTTTACAGTGACAACGAGCCGGCCCAGAGGGCACTGACAGACCGCTTTCCCCGACCTCTGACGACGCGCGACGCGTAGGCGTACGCCGATGAGTCGTCGCGCTGTTCGAGCCAAACCCGACGTCCGGTGATGCGAGACCGAGCGGCGGGCATGCGGCGTCACAGCCGTCATGGGCCGTCGACGGCGCCGAAATGCTCGAGCACGCGCACGCAGTGGCAGGTGGATGGCCCAACTGCGCATCCGTTGGGGCACGCACGGTGTGTTCCACCCGCGGTGAGCCAGGCGTGCGGCCCTCGGGACCCCCTGACATCGCCACAGCATCACGCACGTCCAGCCGTGCATGCCCAGGGGCCCGAACCCCCGCAGGACACCTCGAGGATGATGTCAGCAGGCGCCGGCAGTCCACGAGGCCCTGAGCAGCAGGCACCGGTGTGCAGGGGAAACTGATGGCGTGGAGTGTCACAGCGGGCTCTGGGTCCACAGTGCGAGTGGTGCCGCGGGCCTCCACAGGCGTCGGGACAGGCGGGGATTCTGCAGGAAGGTCAGCTGGCCCAGCCGAGGTCGTCATGGAGTCTGGTGGGGCCACGGTGTCACGTGCCGTCGCTTTCGTGGAAAACGTGCAGGTGGCAGGTACGTGTGATGAAGCTCCGCACGGGGGCTCTGAGGGAATGTACCTCTCGGAGGGAAGGTCAGTCGCAGTGGGGGAGTCTTCTACCTCGCGGTCGTGATCAGGTGCAGGAGTGAATGTTTCTGCGACCGGATCAGGTGTAAAAGTAGTCGAAGCCGGGGTACCGAGGTAGCGGTCAATGGAGGGCTGCGGACCGGTTCGTACCTTGCTCTGCGACGCCGGGGAAACCTGCCTGGTGCGGGTAAACGGAAGCGGACGGTATGTGTTGCCGTTGCGGGCGAGCACCACAGTGCAGAGGGCATCGTAAGGCTGCGGGCTGGTGCTTGAAGTGGCAGCGAGATGGCGCAACTCTACCGGTAGGGCGTCGAGAAGAATGGCGCGCATCAGCAGCTGGTCCGTGATGCCATTCAACGCAAGAACGGCATCGAGCTGCATGAACCATACCTTGGGGTAGGTCGATTGGAACGGCGGCACTGGCGGGCAGAGTTGCGGGAACATGGCAGCGGGCCGTTCGGCGAAGGGCGTGTTCTCCGGGTCACCAATGTCGCGAGAGAGGAAGAAGAGACGGCGGCCAACGTGGTCGTGTCTTCTCTCGCCACTTTATTCCGCGCCTGAAGCGGAGCCGCGGTGGCTGTCCACGTCCAAACCACCAGGCCAGAAGCTCGTTCTAATCCTCGCGCAGCTCGAGCTAGCATCAGCTGCGCGAGAGGCGCGGCGCAGTGATCAAGAAATGATGGCGATGATGATGGCACTACAGTATATACTAGTTCACTGTATTCATGATACTGCGGTCCAACGCTCACTAAACTTTTCAAAACCCAAGGAGGTTACGCCCGGCGAGTACAACGTAGCAATTCTTTCTTCTCCGATAGTGCCTAATGTACATGCCAATGGCTGCTAATGGGGAACGAGAGACAGGAGAATGCGGCTTTTAGTTAACGCGCACGCTACGGATTTTTTATTGTTCAACAAGGCACAAGAGAAACCTCCCATCGGCACCACCTTGCACATCAGAACGTAGGACTGGTTACACACTACTACGACTACGACTACAAGGGACAAACATGTGCCGCTATAAAGAGCTTCGCCCCTAAAATGGGAAAAGAAAGACGACAAGCACGCGCATTCAAGTACATACGGTGTGTGGCGTGGTTAGAAGAGATGGTAATTCTAGGTAGGAGTAATAACAATACTGCACGCATCATTTTAGAAGTGTATCACACTAGGAAATTTAACCTGCACAAGCGCGTTAGTACCCCATCTCTTGCCCTCCTTGATTCTAAGTTTTTGTCTGCCAAAATTCCAATTTTTTTATCTGGCACACGGTCATTTCTCGCAATGTAAATACGGAAAAACAAAATTATTAACAAAGAAGAAAGTGGTCCGCCGCGGATGGGCTCCTTCTTCTATGATTCCACTGGCTATAGCGGCTCGGCGAACCTGACCTAAGGTTGTTAGCTGGCTTCCCAGAATCCATACAGCGAGTCGCACCTCTATGTTTGGATTCGTTGCGTATATATGTCCTGTGCATATTTCAGCTGCGCTGCTTCGTTCTACACTCGGCGACCACTTTTCGTGGACGCACAGCCAATGCTACGAAGACAAAACACTTTTTTTTTGCTATGCCTCTGCATGTAGTCCACGACTTTTGTTTACCTTTGTTCACAAACTTTTGTTTACTGCGTTGCATAATAGAAATATAAAAAGAAAAATGCAAATGATATGTTCAAGATTGTTCGCATTGTAATGACAAAACTTGACCTAAGCAGTTTTTTTGTTTTTTACTGTTTCTAGTTTTGTGGTTTTCTGGTTCCACTGCACTGCACCTTTTTCCTACCCCGGTAAATATATGATGGCGTCACTCGGTTGCAGCAAGTTCACATTGTTGCTTGTCAGCGGGGATATGTGCGTGTTCATTAGGTGATCTGTATTCATCGAGCAGAGAGAAATGAATACAGTGGCGTGTTGTGAAGCATTTTGTTTTTCGCACATGCGATAATCGAGAAGTAGTGTTCGAGTGATACCATCAGCGAAGGTGGGATGCTAATCGCTATAGCCGCCTTGAAAGTGATACCGGCTACCTGCAATTATTCAGCAACACCAGTTACTTGGAATGAGAAGTGCCATCGGAAGCTGTACGTCAAATCAATGTTCATTTTTCTAAATTACGTAACATACGTGCTCGGTATTGCGGCTCCCTACTATTGGTATTTTGATCGCGTACCGTAACACTTTAGCCATCGATGTCTGTGGGGGGCGTGGTTCTTTGAGCTTTGCGATGACATCAATTTAGGCGAGCAATATTACCAGTGCTAACCTTCGCCTGGGTAACAGACGTGTTCATTCACACGGTAACCAGTTGACTGAGCAAACAAAGCGTTTTTGCCTGAGTAAAGATTGCGTTTCCCCCACTCGGATTTACGGACATCCGATGGCCGCAAATGGCTGATCGGTGCCAAGACTTCTGCTTCCTATCGTTGCTTTCGCGTCCCCTAAAAAATAATGTGAGCATCTCCAGAAAGATGTTGCGTCTTTTAAAAAAATGATGCCGACCAAGAATGCACTGTAGTGTAGGAAATATTTTCTAACTTTTGCGTTGTTTTTCTAATCGCCCAGTTTCTTCTTGGTGGTGCCCTTTTGTTTTCTCTGAAATGATTTTGAACGCTTCAACGAAGCTTCATGTTCTTTTCCTTAGAAAAATTAAAGTTAACATTTTATTGATTTTCTTCCAAATAAATGTAACATTTACTGTCTGGTGCTCGTGCGAAAACATGAATGTTGGATACGCCTATGAAACCGAAACCGAAATCACACAATATCTGATTACTTGGCACAGTAAGACATGTGCAGAAGCTCCGCACACGTAGCTTTGGCTGTGCTGCTACAGAAAGTTGTCGTCGACTATAGAAAGCGGTAGGTTGTGTGTGTTAGTGTTCGCACATCTCCGCATCGCGGGCATGCCTTGGGATACATTTCCTGGTACATGACGCGAATATATGGAAGTAGATTGAAGGAACTCTGCTGTACACATGCTGCTTTCCTGAAGCGATCAGGGCGTTAATGGTTCCTTGATCACGAGTGAGGCATAATATGCCGCAGGACTTACCATGTATAACGCCGAAAAGCAGGGAGATGTAGAACACGTCCGAGACGAAGAAGCACAACGCCACGGACACCGATGAGATCGCCGATGACAGCAGGATGATGTTGCGGATGGGGAAGAACTTGGACAGGAAACCAAAGGCTGGCGCTGCGTCATTCACACGTACATGGTCATCAGACTCTTTCAGCACTGTCTACACTAAGCTCTAGCTCTCACCGGCGTAACTCCGGACGCGAGCAAGGAGATTTCACGTAACTGAGTTCATTTTGCTGTTCATATGCAGCGATACGATACGACAGCATTTGTTGAAAACATCCTAAAAACTAAGTGTCACCTTATAGGGTGACCGCGTGGGGTGCTCCCACGTGGAAAAGTTAGACCTATAGAAAAACCGTGACATTGCAGGCTCTTTGTACAGCTCAAAGTTGATGTTCCAAGCACTTGAGGGTGAGGTCCTTTTCCCAACGTAACAAGGGGTACCGCCAAAGCATGTACTCTCTGAGTTACAGTCACTTGAGGTTATGTCGTGCATGAATGCGAGATTAGGATAGAAATTAGTCCGGGATAACCTTGAGTGCTATAGCCCAGAGTCTCATGCTTTTTTTGCGTGTGATGGGACTCTCCTTCCCATGCAAAATGTTTCGTTAAATAAATAAAAGTGAACAAGGTGTTTCTTGGACTGTGACACGGCTCATGCTCCCACGCGTGTCATCGAGGTTGGCGAGTGAGTTCTGGCTATGGCCGAAGTGTGCCGGGAATCAAGTGATTGTGCGCATAGTTATTGCCCTGATCATCATGGGCCTCTTTCGCTATAGATAACGAGGCAAACATCATGCCGCTGACCCGGGTAGACTTGTCACAAAGCAACTAATTCCGCTATAAAAAAGCCACGAACGAGATGAGGTTGCTTCCGTTGCCACTCTGGCAAAGTGATATTGTGCCGCGTCTGCGAAGCACACACACCAGACACTATCCCTGATCTTTATCAGGAACGCTCTTGCCATCGCTCGTTGCGCTGCGGTTTATAGCTTCGCTTCGAATAGAGCTGCTAAGTAGGGTTTCATGCCTTCACTGGAATTTAAAATAATTACCGCTGATACTTTTAAATCTACGTGGCACATCTTCGAGAATAAAGAACAATGGCTGGTCAAGGCACCAAGCTCTGCCTTCCGTGCCTTGGGAACCGATGTTGTCAAAGCATGTGGAGGGAAGGCTCCGTGTTGTAATTTTTAAATGAGCGGCGCGTTATAAAGTGACGCTTCATATATATGCACAGACGTTGCACGCAGACATATGTTGAACAGTTGCAGATGTTTATAAAACCAGTTGTTTGCACTTACGCTAAAATGCCAGCAGGAACATCAGTATTAGCTACACCAGAAGCGATAAGCTTGTGTGCTCTGAAGCACTGGCACTCACGAGGTCCTGGACGCTGTTACATAAATCAACTTCGGCGCATGACATCTAACTACTAATGACGTTAACCCGACGGGACGGCTATGTCACAGGAGTACATACGCATTGTTTATAAAATTTGATGATCAGCACTGCAACCACAACTGACGTTTCACGAACATTAGCGTCTATTTGAAAAGTAGTTTGGAGACCTGGTGTAGCTCTGCAGTAGAATGCTTGGTTGCCACGCAGAACGCTGGAGTTTGATTCCTGTTGGGACCCTCACATTTATTATTTGCAATCGCCGGGTCAACACTGTTGATGCCAGGCTTCTCTTAAGGCTCACGTCTTAAAGCTACCCATGCGTCTTCTCACCGTCCCTGGATAGATACAGAGTGTCAGTCACTTGTGGCACATACCCGCGTATACCAGTACAGTCTAGCAGGAAGTGTTTGACGACGTACGCGACGGGATTTTGACATTATTGATGTGTTTACCTGTGTGTCATATTCGTCAAACCATCTCAACCTCTCATACTAATTTTGGTTCACGCCAAGTTGAAGGGCTGATCACGACAGCACCCAGACGTAAACGGTTAGATAGATAGATAGATAGATAGATAGATAGATAGATAGATAGATAGATAGATAGATAGATAGATAGATAGATAGATAGATAGATAGATAGATAGATAGATAGATAGATAGATAGTGTTGTGCAATTCATGAAATGCAATAAAAAACGTTAATAAAATCTTAAGTCTTATACCGCATACACTTGTCCAATGACTGGCCCCATATTGCGAAAGTTGCAGTAAAAATTTAGTTTAAAAGCTGCCCCCCGAAAATGCAGGAAGTTTGCACTAAGTGGCGCACTAGAGCGAAGCTGGTTGATCGTCGAGACTTCAGGTCGGTTTCTGCTGTGTTGCAACTGGTCCCTGATTGCATGCGGCTGCGATGACGCCTACCACGATTGAATCGGGTAGGGCTGTTCTGGTTGTGGTTCACGTCACAAGATTTTCACATCTTCTGGAATCCACAGAAAAACAATACCACAGAAACTTGCCGATCTCGTTCATAGGCTGTACTCATTTCGCAGTCTCGAAGTGAGCGTACGAAGCGAGCCACGCTCTTGATAGGCATGTAACCACATTATTTATAACATGTAGTTGATGATATCTCAAGCGCAACTAAGATGAAGGTGTCACTGAGATCTTTCTCGCAGTTTGCACAAATAACTGCAGTACTATTCCTCAGTACATTTGTTATATGCTATGATTTACCACAATGTTCCGTAACTGTGTATTTTTACTCTGCTCATGTGCATATCATGCCAAGAGCCTCTTGAATCGTAGAACTGGGTCGGTTTTTCATGCATCAGTTGACGAATTAAAACGAACACGTGCGACCTAAACTGCTGCAATGAAGACGACGTTTCGCAAATCAGTTGCATTCGCACTGGGATTGGAGGATATTCTCAGAGCTCATACGTTCATTAAGGTCTTACAGCTACTGCAGCTGTGTTCAGCTGCGGTCTGTAAACATTTGTCTCGGCGAACGGTGCTGGGAGGCAGCTTTTGCACCTATATGCTGCGCCAGTCGTCACATCATGATAAAGGGCAGCCGCAAGCTTTTAGCTGGAACGGCTTGTGCGGGCCCAACGCACCACGACATCGTTGCAACAAACCTACGCATATCGACGACACCTACCGTTGTTTACAAACACGAAGTAATTCTATACCATGGATTAGAAGCATATAGAAAAAAAATACTTTCAAAACAGAAAGAAAGCATTGAGTTTCTTGGACAAATCACTGACAACTACAGGTTGAAGAATTTGAGCAATCTTTATATTTTAAATCAATCGTTAGACTACTTACTTTGCTTCTTATTGATTACGTCCACAGGGTAAGTAGGTGTACGAAAGTATTAGATGACACTCTTGTTGTCAACTCCTTATGGCAGGTTCCGCCACAGCGACAGAAGGAAGCAAATTTGGCGAATACGAAACTGAGATGTTCTGAGTTAGACTTCCAGGGTATGTAGAAGAAGTTTAAAAGTCAGGTTAGGTACTTTACTCGTTACATTTAGTAAACGTTCATGAGTACGTTACTGAATCACAAAAAGTACCGCATTACCGCTAACAACCTGGGAAAGCTATGAAGTGATCGAAAGCCAACTGTGGAGTCATTGGTATTCCAAAGAAAAAAATTTGGCTTATCCCACCCACCGGGAGAACCGATGTTATGTGAGGCCACCAGCAAGGTGTGACATACATTCGTGTAAGTCACGGCGCGCAGGTCCATATTTTCATGCTACCACCTACCGTATGCTATCGGTATACGGTCGCCAGTGTTCATGCATATCAATTTGAGCATGGCTTGTAACCAATGCCCGTCAATAATTTGTTGCCTCCTGTTCGTCATGCAGCCATGTCACGTAATAGCAATTTTGGTGTGCATCAAACGAGCTGAAGTACCGCGAGCTCACCATGAGCGTTGTACGTAAATAATGCCATGTAATTCATCATGGTCATGCCATTCGTCATACAGTCACTTCAAGAAATACCAATTTCAGTGAATATCAAGTGATTGAACCAGTAGTGAGCGCACCATGGGCGTGTCAGGATATACATCGCATGCATGCCATTATATTCGGGCTACCACCAGTCATATATATCCGTTATACAGCCACGCCACCCAACAACATTTCTGGTGAGAACTCGAAATTATTGTAAGCAAGGCATGTAAATTATGCAAGTCATTATTTTCTTATTTCTACCTGTACTGTACGTTCACTATATCGCGCAACACCATTTTTGTTGTAATAAAGCGATCGAAATGCCCACGAGCTCACCATAAACGTGGCACGTAAGTGATGGTGCACGTGACACGCATGTCATTGTATTCATGCCACCACCTGTCATAATGGCCCGTCATGCAGTGACGTCACACAATACCACTTTTGTTGTGTATCAAGTGAGTGAAAAGGTTACGAGCTCATCATAAGTGTGCCATGTCATTGTTTTTCTCATTCTCACCTGTCATAAATAGTGCCGTTTTTGGTATGTAGTGAGCGAAATGAGCCCCAGGTTTTACGCTCGCAGTTGTTTGGCGTTGTGTGAGGTGACGAACAGTTATCGCAGGTGCGAATATGCCCATGTGCCCGCCGGTCACGGGATCGAATCCCGGCTGCGGCGGCTTCATTACCGATGGAGGCGGAAATGTTGTAGGCCAGTGTGCTCAGATTTGGGTGCACGTTAAAAAACCCAAGGTGGTCTAAGTTTCCGGAGCCCTCAACTACGGCGTCTCTTATAATCATATGGTGGTTTGGGGATGCTAAACCCCACAAATCAATCAATATGCCCTTGTGCTCAGATATGTCTGCACGTTCAATGATATGAATTAACATACCAAAACCACGACATGAGTATGAGAGACGTCGCAGTGGAGGGCTCCAGAAATTTTCTCCACCTAGGGTTCTTTAAGGTACGCCCAAATCTGAACACACAGGCCTGCAACATTTTCGTCTCCATCGAAAATGCGGTCGCCGCTGTCAGAATTTTATACCTTGACCAGCGGGTTAGAAGCCGAGTAACTCAACCACTAAACCACCGCGGCGGGATATTTGGGCATTTTCACCCCTGCTACTCGATCTTTTTGCAGCCCTACCCCATGGCGTCTTTGATAATTATATGGTAGTTTTTGTTACTTTAGATCCCAAATAACAATCAATCAACAGGTGGGAATAACACAAAAATCTTACTTAGCTCGAATAAGTGCAGTACGTGTAAGAAACACGCTAAAACCGCTGCTTGGCCGAGTTCGTCTGTAATTAAGATCAGCGTAGAAACAGTGTAAAGCACAGATTTAAACTATACAAAAGACATACGCCATAGGTAGCTCTTATTTCAGAAAGAAATGGAAGGCCTGCTTACGTATTTTTCTTCCAGCCTCTGAATTTTGGCTTCCTGTAAAATCTCTCTAACAATTTGTTCGCAATGCCTGACTAGAACAGCGGTATACCCTCGAAATGCGGGATGCGGGGCGCAGCCTCAGTCTTAGCAGTGCATCTCTAAACGGTGACCACTGCTGTCAACGATATACATATATATATATATATATATATATATATATATATATATATATATATATATATATATATATATATATATATATATATATATATATATATATAGACTAATTGTAATGTAAATGTGAAGAAAGAAAAGTGAGTGAAAAGATAAGTTGCCGTGAGCAGAAAGCGCACCTGCGACCTTCCAATAACGCGTTCCATACTCTACCACTGAGCTACCACAGCGGTTATCCCCCCCACCACGATATTCGGTTTATACGTGAATTTAAAAGTGGGAGTGTCAGTCAGCGCCACCTGCAGCCATGGAGGCGAGTGTGGCACAATCTTTTAAGAGCCTGTTTGGCATCACATAGCGCGTGAATTTATTACGAGTTGGCAGCTGACCAATAGTCCCTCGCATACAACCTAACGACACCAAGTCTGCCAGTACGGTTCGGTTCCTGCTCACGGCAAGTTATCTTTCCCCCCACTTTTATTTCTTCCCGTTGACATTATAATTGGTGTAATAACTTCACCTATACATTCCTTGGCATTATTGTCTGTTAGCTTTCATTATTAGTGTGTCAAAACACGGAAAAACAAGCTCTTAAGGATACACTTCTTTCCCTTATTTATAAACGAGGGTCTCGTATTGGCAGACTTGGTGCCGTTAGGTTGTATACGAGGGACTATTGGTCAGCTGCCAAGTCGTAATAGACTGATATATATATATATATATATATATATATATATATATATATATATATATATATATATATATATATATATATATATATATATATATATATATTATATATATATATATATAATCGATGGCCACCATAATACACCAGTTGCCTCGAAGAGTGTTGGGTAGAGGACCATAATTATCAATTTCGACGTGGTGGAATGGTCTAGCTGGGCAGATTAAGGGCTGCAAAGGACCAGCAGTGCTGTGAGAAGGCGTCTTGCGGCTTTGACACGTGGCACATGACTAAACGTACTGGCGAACGTGCCGATACATGCTGCGCCAGTAGCATCTTAGACGAAGGCGAGAGTAAGTTTTGAATACTCTAGCGTAGCCACACTGGGAGTCATCGTGAAAGGCAGCGCAGATGTCCCAGCGCAAATGATGGGGGATGACAAGGAGCCACCTACAGTCATCCGTTAGACGATTGCGGCAATACAATCAGCCTTCACGGAAAGCAAAGTGTCTTGCTTGACGAGAGAGGGAGCGTGAAGTAGATTCTGACAAAATGTTAAAGAGGACGTCGAGCAGAGAATTGATCCAGGGATCCTTGCCCTGCTCGGCTGGCATGTTCGTGAAGCTCAACGATGATGAATCGCAGATAGCAGTTGGTAAGCAGGCAAGGTCTGGAGGCAGCAGATGACGGGATAGGGCATCAGCGTCTGAATGTCTGCGTTCTGAGCGATAAATAACACGAATTTCGTATTCCTGAAGGCATAAAGCCCAATGAGTGAGGCAGCCAGTAGGGTCTTTCACGAACGCTAGCCAGCATAAGGCATGGCGATCTGTGGCAACATCAAACTGGCATCTGTAAAGGTAAGGACGAAATTTTTCCTTGGCCCAAATGATAGCTAAGTACTCTTTTTCCGTGACGGAATAGTTGGACCCAGCCTTCGTTAGGGTACGGCTGGCATAGGCGACAACGTACAAGTCGCAGCTATCTTTGCGTTGAGCGATAATGGCAGCGAGGCTGACACCGCTAGCATCCGTGTGAATTTCAGTAGGGGCTTTGGGATCAATGTGGCGGAGAACTGGCGGAGACGGGTGTAGCCGGCGCATTGTCGTGAATGCGTCATCGCAATGCAAATCCCAGACCGAGTGGTCCACGCTACTGGAAAGAAGCCGAGTCAGGGGGACGATTATAGAGGCAAAGTTGCGGATGAAACGCCGGAAATACAAGCACAAGCCTACGAAGCTACGGAGTTCTGTTAGTGTAGTAGGCTTGGGGTACTCGGCAACGGCACGCAGTTTGGCATGGTCAGGCGATATTCCTTCTTTTTAGACGACGTGGCCAAGAATTGCGAGTTTGCGAGCGCCAAAACGACATTTCTTGAAGTTTCGTTGCAACCTGGCTGCCATGAGTCACTGGAGAATTTGTTCCAGATGGGAAAGATGAGTTTCGAAATTTGCAGAGAATACAACTATGTCATCCAAATGGCAAAGACAGATGTGCCATTTAAGTCTCCTAAGGACACTATCCATCATACTTTCAAAAGTCGCAGGCACATTGCAAAAACTGAAGGATTACGTTAAATTCATATAAGCCGTCAGGGGTCACAAACGCCGTTTTTAGACGTTCTGGTTCGGTCATTGGCACTTGCCAATATCCATATCGCAGATCCAGTGAAGAAAAAAAAACTGCGCACCTTGAAGGCATTCCGATGCATCTTCAATGCGTGGCAGTGGATAAACATCCTTGCGTGTGATCTCATTTAGTCACAGATAATCCACGCAAAACCTAACGGAGTCATGCTTTTAGGGGCGAAGCGGCACCCGTTCGTCCCGCGTCCCGTCGTAGTATGTAACCAGTCTTACGCTTTGACCTGCAAACATTTTGACCTCCAAGGTGGTGCCGGCGAGAGATTCCTTCTGTGCGTTGTTGAACAACAAAAAATAGTGCTCAATGTACATGCCAATAGCTGATAATGGGGTATGAGAGACAGGAGCATTTGGCTTTTAGTTAACGTGCACGCTGCGATCCCCATTAGCAGCCATTTCATGTACATTCAGCACTATCTGAAGGGAAAGGGCTGCTACGTTATACCCGCTGGGTGTAACCACCTTAGTTTTAGAAAGGTTTAGCGAGCGTTGAGCCGCAGTGCCATGAATACAATGAACTAGTATATACCATGAATGAACTCGAGGTAGTTAAAGGTGGGAAGTAGGTACGAAGTGCAAGCCGTAAGAAAGTAAAAGCCGAATTCTCCTGTGTCTCATTTCCCATGCAGCCATTGGCATGTACATTGAGCTCTATCTGCCAGGAATAGGTTGCTACGTTATACTCGCTGAGCGTAACCTCCTTGGTTTTAGAAAGGTTTAGCGAGTGTTGGGCCGCAGTGCCATGAATACAGTGAACTAGTATATACCATGAACTCGATGTGGTTAAAGGTGGGAAGTATACCCGAAGTGCAAGCTGTTAGAAAGTGTGCGTGTGCCACCTCTCGTTTAGTCATTGGAATGTCCGCTGGATGGCGGTGTTTCTATATGGGGAATATATGATGAAAAGATGCGAGATGGTGGTACTTAAAGTGTTGAATAGATTGACGAACGGACACACAGACAGATGCAGGAAGGAACGCATGGACGGACGCAGGGGCGGATGCATGGACGAACGCAGGGACGGGCGCACGAACAGACGCATGGACGGTCACACAGACGGACGCATGGACGGACGAATGCTTCGCCCCACTCTCCATCATTCGCTCCGTAGATATGCTGCCATTTTTTTTGCACGAGCACCACTGGCGAAGCCCAAGGACTGTTGTGAGTGTAGAATGACACCACGTTGCAGAATCTTGAGTGATGACATCACGCTCAGCCTGCGAGACGTGGTAGGGGCTCTGACGAAGCGGATTATGACCAGTGACGATATGGTGAGCAACAACTGACGTGCATCCCAAGGGAGGTTGCCCGTGGTCAAAGGAGGCCCGGAAACGGTGTAGTAAGTTGAACGAGCTGATTGCGCTGGTCTTGCGTAAGCCCGGTGTTTACGCTGCGCAACAGAACATCTTCGCCAGGTATTGAGGGTGTGATGGCAGCCATGACAGCATCGATGGACATCGGTGTCGTATCGAAAGTGGAATCGAAAGGAAAGATGGCATCACAAGCGTCAAGACACCGAATACATTCACCATGCAATAAAGTAGCGGTACGAGGGAACGAATTGCACACGTACACGGCACTGGAACCATCAGAAAGCGTTATGATGGAAAAGGGGACGAGAAGGTTGCGGCGACAAGCGCATTCTTGCGACGGCACAAAGAGAGCAGTTTAATCAAGGACGGAATTGCACAAAATGGACACAATGGCGACCGAAAAAGCACAAATGATGACGTCAACGGCGAAGATCAACTTTTTAGGTGACCAAGGGAGATCTATAAATGTCATGTTGAACGGAAACAAAACGAGTTGTGCACGAGCGAAGTCGACAACCGCATGATTAGTGGAAAGAAAGTTCCATCTTCGGGTCGATTTCTTGAGACGCATGCAGAAGGACGACGAATTCAACAATGTGATGCACTCTTTGAATCACAAAACGGACAGTGCATGTGGCAGAAGGCTGGACATGTTGCGAACTCGCTGTGCGTAAAGAAATTTCATCCAGTGGAGTCGTCACGTTGTTCAGTTTGCAGCATAACACTTCACTTATTACACAAATAGCGCCACCTGTGTCAACAAGAGCAGTTGTGGCGAAACCCTCGACAAACAAGGCAATCTGGTTAGGAGGCGAAATATGAGGCCTTTGAAATTTCGTCGGTGGCACAGTTCTTGCCTCAGAAACTGCGACTGTTAGTTTTCCTCCTGGGCGTGGTTAGAACGGCGAAGCATGGCGGAAAGAGACCGAAGATGGCGTGAAGGAGATCGACGTGGGCTGATGAACTCTGGTTGAGGTGAGTGGGGGTCAGGTGTATCAGCTGTAATATGCGATTCTGAATGCCGAGGAATGTTGCCGGAATGCTGAGCTTCATTAAATTAGAACCTACGGCGACGACAGTAGCGCATGACATGCCCTGAAATACCACAGTTGTAGCAGACGGGCCGGTTATACAGAGTACGCCGAGAGTTTACAGGTGTTCGAGGGGGCAATAACGGTCGATTTATCAGATAAACTGAATATAGCGGCCTGTATTTGTAGGTGGCTGGACTGTATGAAGAGAACGGTGGTTGGGCCGGAAGTCGGTGAATGGCTTCTGCATAAGCGAGTGGTGCAGGAACTGATACTGGGGACGTGGGCGAAAGGGAGAGCCTCGTCAACTTGCGCGTGAATAGCACGGTGAAGTGAGCGCTCTAGTGCTGTGGGGGTCTCGTTGATGGTAGCCACAAGAGAGAGCTGTCGAGCAACTTCCTCCCGGATGGACTGTTGAATTGTAGGCACCAATACAGTCACTGGTAGTAGGGGCCACTGCTTTTGCGCTCCAAAGATGAAACATCCGCTGGTTGCGTATTAGAGCAACGTGTAGAAATTCGCTGCTTGCGCAGCTCATCAAAGCTTTGACAGAGCTGAATCACGGCCGTGATGGTCTGTGGGTCTTTGGCCACAAGCATATGAAAAGCGTTGTCATCAATGCCTTTATTTATATGCTTTATTCTGTCGGCCTCCGTCATCCTCGCATCCACTTGCCTACAGAGGCCGATCACATCTGTGATGGTTAAGGGACGTTCGTCACTATGTTTGTCGATAGCGGACGAGAAAGCATTAACATGAACAATTTATTTGATCGCATGGGCGGAACGGCTGACGGCGCACGGATACGCTACCGTGTGCAGCGCCGTTGAGTCGGACGTCGCGTCCAGCCCAGCAGTCAGGGTCGCAACTACGGAGGTCCAGGATCAGGCCACGGCTCACGAGGACCACACCCGGTAGGCCTCGCCCACGAACCTGCTCCCGGCCACTGCACCCAGGCAGGAGCCGTTCAGCAGGCCCCGTCCTTGGACCTTGTACCGGCCGACGAACTCGACCCCAAACAGACACACCGGAGCTCGACCTGGCCGACACGTACGGGTCTCACGTTCGGCTCAGGAACGCTGCCAGGAACTCGTCCTCTCGAGCGGCGCACCGCTTCGTCTGTCTTCGTTGCCTCAACTCTCGAGCTGCGGTGGCGGAGATGCCTGGACCAGCGCGACCTCGCACCTCGTTTCCAAGCTCTTGATCACCGCCCGGGCGTAGTGGTTCCACGTGCGGGTTCTGGTCAGCACAGCACCGTCTGTACCGTGCTGAAATGCTGCTCGCTACAGCTGCGGTGCGGCAGCTCTCTCACCGGCGTTGCTCGCCTTGGCCAGGGCACAGCCAGGTACCCTCATGTGCACAGCTCGTGAGCTCGCGGCCCACTTCCGAGTCTAGCGCGTCACTCGGTACGGCTCGGCACTGCTCGGCGATCCTCGATTCAGCAGCAACTCCCCTGGCATCTGAATCCTCGGCCACCCTGAATCTCGCCCGGCTCGTGGTCCTCCGTACACACGCCCGCGTCTCGCCCGGCAGAACGTCTCGCTCGTCCCTTGCCGATGTGCGACGCTCTGGTGACACCGGCGCTTGATGGCATGGGTGCGGCTACGGAGCAGTCAACCCGCATCGGAGACGCGATGCTCCATGCGGGGAATGGCCAGCCCGTCCAGCGAACAGCTTGCGTCGAGACGCGATGCTCGGCGCAACCGTGACCATTAGCCAGGTCGCGTACGTCGCTGTGCCGAACGTCTGACCACGAAGACGCCTCGCCGAGATCCGCGATGCCCTCGGCAAGGAAGAGAACAGCAGGCCAGGCCGCGCCCCGAGATGCAGTACTCGTGCCGGCAATGCCGCCACAGCTGGTGGTTGGACGGCAGTAGCGTGGACGGCCGCGTTCCCTGGCCGGAACCTGGATCGCCTGCGTCCGACGCTTCGGCCCGCTGTCTCCCGTCTGCCGCTGCTTCGGCTCGTCCCCAGCCACAAAGCCTACCGCCACGTAATGGTCACACGTGGCCCAATCGTGGCACGCCACCTCTATGGGCCACCACTGGTCATCAGCTGATTGGCGCACAGCTGCCTCGTAATCGCACGTGCCTTCTTCTTCTCTTCTTCATTTCTTGTTGTCGCCTTCGTGCCACCTGCCCTCCGCTCGTCTTCTTCAGTTTTGGTTTGACGTTCCTCGGTGTCTTTAAGTCCTTTCCTTACAACATCCTGAATGTAGCTCGTAAAGCTCTCACCATTTCGCTGAAATTGTCCCCGCAGGCCAAGTTCAGCCCGAAGCTTGCGCATAGCTGGACGACCGAAAACTAGGTCATGGTATCTTTGAAAACCGACCAGGTGGGGATGTCAGCTTGGTGGTTGGTGAACCATAGATTGGGCAAGTCTGTCAGGTAGAAGATGACGTGATGTACCACTTGTTAACAGCACTGGCACGCTCGTACTCTGCCAGCCAGTTCTCGACATCATAGTCTTCAGTGCCGTTGTAGACTGGCGGGTGACGCAGACGAAGTACACCAAGGCACATGACCGGCGGCGGCGTTGAAGAGGCTTGTGGGAGATCGACGCGCTTGGTCATTGTGGCATGAGGTTGTAGCTTATGGCTGTGGAGTTCTAGGACGTTACTCAGCACGTTTCCACCAAATGCAACGAGCGAGTTAATATTCAAGAAACTTGTTGTACGTGTACGTGAGGCAGGGTTGGAGGGAGACGAAGAGGAAGAAGAGGTTAGAAATAAAGAAGATGGCTGACACCCCGGCGTAGTGCTGTGTATTATTACAAATTGGCGCAGTCGCGTATACTTTCTGTGCGGACATTCAAGATGTGGGTGGACTTCCGCATTGGAGCAAATCAACGCGGTGGCATCCGGATCTTGACCGCAACGCCTCAAGATGAAGAGGAACTAGCTCTTCCGGAAGCAGTGAGCACTGACGCATTTGTTTCCTATCTAAGCACTAAAATGAAGCTCACTCCAGACCAGTTACTTGCTAAAAGAACGGTCAGGATCAACATGACTCTTCAGGATTATGAGAATTTCGTGCTGACTCCAGTAAGTAACGACGCGAAGCTTGCTACCGCTGCTTCACCCGACAGTTCCGTCGAGCTGATCAACAAGTTTCTTGAACTGCACCAAGAACAGAATAGGCAGCAAAATGATTTAATACGCTTGCTTGTAAACGCGACGGAAAGATTAAGCAGACCGAGTCGCGAACAAGTGAAGCCAGACATTTTTGATGAAGAGTCTAGTAGTCCCGAGTCCTGGCTCACGTTTTACGAGTATGCATGCAACGAGAACTACTGGCATAGCGACGAAGATAAAGTGAAAAACATGCGACTATTCCTATCGGGCATAGCAAAGAGTTGGTACGAATGGCGTCTCAACGCTCACAGCAACAAACCATGGATAGAGTGGAAAGCAAGCTTTCCGAGCTCCTTCAGCGAGAACAAGGTATTGCTATGGGACAAAGCAATCACGTTAAAATACAGGTCTGGATCTGCACTCAGCTATTTTTATGAGAAAAGGCGCTTGCTACTGCTGGTGGACTCATCTTTGCCTGAGGCGTCTGTGGTTCCGCTTATCATTCATGGTTTAAGTCCGGACCTCCAGAAGCAAATACAAATGCGAGAACCCAAGACGGTCGAAGAACTTCTGCAGAGAATGCGAAACCTACCTCCAGGACTTAGGAACCCAGCGCCAACCAATGACACCTGCTGCAAGAAATACCGGGGCCACACGAGCTGAGGAACGACGCCCGCTTGCAAGCTGGAGACCTACTGTAACACCCGTATCCTTTTTGACCGCCCCGGGAGGCTCAGACCATGGCGAAGAGTTAGATGACGTAACAAAAAACTAAATAGAGAGGGTCTCGGCTTCCACCCGACGACATCAAGAGAAGCTGTTTATTTGTCTCATACAAGTCTATTGTACATATCTCTTTTTGTGGATGGAAAGGAACGGAATGCGTTAGTTGACAGCGGAGCAAGCGCCATGGTTATTAACGCAAATATTGTTGAGAGGGTGAAAGTAAAAGAGGGAAGACCAGTAGAAGTACACGGATACGATGGAAGACGAGATGTCCATGATAAATGGACTTGTATTACCATATCGTGTCTCGGCAACACTGTCACTGCGCAAGCACTGGTACTCGACGGAGTTCCGTATGAATTACTGCTTTCACGTCCAGTCATCAGTGCACTTCGCCTTAATATCTACTGGACAGGCGAAATTACCACAGAAGAAAAGCGCCGCGCTGTCAACGCTGCAGTTTCGCCTTCTTGGACTCCGCGGAAACCATCGTCAGGTGAAGATGTTAGGACGCTTTACCCGGAATTGCTGTGCCTGAAAGGATATCCTACAGCAACTACGAAGTTTGAGGTTCCATTCCAGCTCAGTGATACGACGGTGGTGAGAAAAAAGCCTTATAATATGTCACGAGAGAAGAAAGTGCGGCTTCAGAACGAGATTCAAAAGATGTTGGATGCGCAGATTATCCGTCCATCCACGTCTACGTTCGCTTCACCCATCACCATTGCACCAAAGCAAGATGGAAGTCTTCGACTCTGCACGGACTACAGACAAATTAATAAGCAAACTGAGCTTTTTTCGTTTCCTATGCCACGTATAGACTCTATCACAGATGACACGGGTGGCTGCAGAGTTTTCTCGCGCATTGACCTATGTAAAGGATTTTGGCAAGTTCCAATTCCTGAAAAGTGCAAGAAATATTCTGCATTCATCACGCCCTTTGACATCTATGAGTATAACCGACTTCCATTTGGATGGAAGAACTCACCCGCTTGGTTCCAGAAAATGATGAACGAC
Source organism: Rhipicephalus annulatus (assembly GCA_013436015.1). Classification (NCBI taxonomy): domain Eukaryota; kingdom Metazoa; phylum Arthropoda; class Arachnida; order Ixodida; family Ixodidae; genus Rhipicephalus; species Rhipicephalus annulatus. The sequence goes on from WOVY01012251.1 coordinate 54,088, forward strand.
GTCTTGCGACCGTTTATCGGGAAGTTTTGTAACGTCTACATAGACGATATAATAGTATACTCCCGCAACGAGGAAGAGCACTCAAACAATCTGGCTAGAGTACTTCAAGCACTTTGTGACGCCGAGCTCAAAATAACGACAAGAAGAGTGAGTTTTTCCAAAGTAAAGTGGTGTTCTTTGGAAGAGTATTTGACGGCCAAACCAAGACAACAAAACAGGAATCAGTTGAACGAATCGCAACAATGCAGAAGCCATATGACTTGCACTCTTTGCGGGTATTTCTGGGTCTTGCAGGGCATTTCCGGCCATTCATTAGAGATTATGCGACCAAAACCAATTGCCTTACAGAAATGACTAAGAAGAATGTGCCATTTCAGTGGACAGCAGAGTGTGAATCTGTTTATCACAGCTTTGTGACTATTATTTCATCGGATCCGGTCCTGACTCTTCCAGACTTCAAGTTGCCCTTTGAACTGAACACCGATGCTTCTTATTATGACCCAGGCGCAGTGCTTTACCAGAGAGATACCGACTATCCACGGAGCCGTCAACAGAGGGTCGTCGGGTACTATTCGTACACATTTTCGAAAACTCAACTAAACCACACGACTACAGAGAAGGAAGCCTTGGCAGTCCTAATGACCGTACGCTATTTTAGACCTTACCTGGATGGCAGGAGCTTCAAGCTCTTTACGGATCACCAAGCCTTAACCTATATACTTAACCTCGCCGAGCCTCGAGGAAAAATTGCTAGGTGGGTGAGTGAACTCCAGCAGTTTACTTTCATGGTCCACCACAGGCCTGAAGAACACCTCAAGGACGCAGATGCGCTTTCAAGACTTGCGGTAGTTCGTGATCATAAAAATGTCAACGCAACATTGTTGCGGGAGAGAACTGAAGAACTTAAGTTCCATAACGGAAAGTTCACAGTCCCAGAAACAATGGTGCCTCGAATTTTGGAGCTACATCATGACTCCCAGCACTCAGGTGGACATGATGGCTTTTGGAGGACATATCACACGATTCGTCAGCGTTTCCAGTAGAAACACATGAAAGAGGACGTTCAAAGGTATGCTCAGTCTTGTCATCAATGTCAAGTTCACAAAGCCAAGTACCTTCAAAGAACAGACGAGATAGTTTTGCCTCAACATTCCGACGTACCATTTGAAGTCATTCATCTGGATTTCGCAGAGCTCAAAAAGAAGGCTGCAAGAGTAAGAAGAACGCACCCTTTCCTAGTGGCAATAGACCAGTGCACAAGAATAGGGGCTGCACGGTCGGGAAGGGAAACTGCAAATAGTGTGATCGCTCTTTTGAGTCGGGAGATGTTCAAGAATACGAAAATAGTAATATCAGACAATGGGCCAGCGTTTCTCAGTCAGCGTTTGCAAGATTGGGCGAAGGAACGAGGAGTTGTATTGCGACGCGGCGCTCCGTACCATCCTGCAGAAAATGGCATGGCTGAAAGAATCATTCGGGATTTGAAGCAGTTCATTTCAATGTATCCAGGTTTTCAGGATGGATGGAAGTGCTGCTTGGAGGCAGCTGTCGCTCATCACAATCGGTCGCACACTGCGAGCATCGGCTGTAGTCCATATTTTGCAGCTTTCGGAAAGGTACCAGTGCTTCCTGCTGATCAAGAACATGGCATTGCAGACCGCCTGCAATTGTGCGGAAAACGAAAACCTTTGGAAGCCTACCAGCGATACCGGGAAAGTATGAAGAGGAACTTTGACCGTCGCCACAACACGCGGATACCTCAGATACAACTGAACAATCTGGTGCTTGTCAGAAAAGGCCTTCCCGGCACAAAGCAGGTGTACATGGGACCTTATCGCGTGGTGCAGATCGCAGTGCAACATGGCGTTCTCAAAAGAGTCGGTTACACCAACGATGATGGTGTTCTGGAGTTTGCGACCATTGGGAACGTTTTCGAGTATCACCCCAGGAGGGATGAGTCTTCAAAGAGGGGGAGTGTACGTGTACTTGAGGCAGGGTTGGAGGGAGACGAAGAGGAAGAAGAGGTTAGAAATAAAGAAGATGGCTGACATTCCAGCCTAGTGCTGTGTATTATTACACTTGTTATTATTCAAGAAACGTTAGCCGCAACAAGCTGGTTCAGGCAGGAAACCGGCAAGCACGAACCAAACGGACGTCAGTGTCTTCTTTCACGCTGGCGCAGAGCTGGCGCCCGCGAGCTGCGTGTCATGCGTGTCATGTGAGAACATGACTACATGCCACAGTCAAGCAGGCAATACATTGCGACGTGCCGCGGTGTGCGTGCTCACCAGCGTTCGTTTCGTTGCGTCACGCCAGGCGCTGGTCCTGCAATACACTCGTAGGCACGCGCCGCACTGCGTTGCTTTGACGCATGCGCGTTTCAGCGCGTCCGGCGTCCCTTCGTCATGAAAAGAGGGAGACGCAGTGTTGTCTGGGTAACGCATCGGCATGTCGCAATATGCACCGGCTGCCGTCGGACGCGCCGACGAACGCTGGTTGCGCCGGTCGCGCCTGGCGTCAGGCTATAGAGTGCTCGCGTTTTGCTAACGTAGCGTCGCTGTGCCCAGCATTCACGCGCGTCAAGGCTACAATGGAGTATATTGGGCCCTTTATGATGTGCTCATGGCCGTTTTGCTAGTTCCACATATACCAAATTCGGTTTTAAGTAATTTTAATGGATGACAAAGTATATGACTGGTGCAAACAGGATAATGCTGACACGCATGTCATGTAATAACATGACAACATACCATGCTCATAGTGTGCTCCCGGTCGTTTCGCTTGCTCCACATATACTAAATTTGGTATCACGTGACGTGAATAGATGACGAAGGTAAATGACACACGCAAACATGATAATAATGACATGAAAGTAATGTACGGCATCCCTTAGCTCCACCTGGTAACGTGGTGATTTTAATATGACATATCAACCTTTATTATTCGTGCTTCGCATATCACCGATTCCCACTGTACGTGGGATCCGCCAATTTTTTTCTCGTTGCTTGACTGAGAACGCCACATGCTCAATTGAAAACCCAGCGGAAACTGCGATAGGCAGAGCGTCTTTTCCCTACGAAGACAGCGCCTCAAAATTTTCGTATTGTAAATCTATTAGAATTTGTATATATACCCAATAAGGTGGCTAGGAGGTTAGCCACTGTGGAAGCTCAGTAGTAGAGCTTTTAACGCGTTATTCAAAAGTGGCCGGTTCGGTTCCTGCCCAGGGCAAGTTATCTTTTCACCGACTTCTCTTTCTTCACATTTACCTTCCAGTTCGGTTTAATAGCCTCCCCTATACTTTCCTTGACATTAGAGTCTGTTAGATGTCATTATTATTGTGTCAAAACACGAAAAAACGAGCCCTTATGTATACATTTCCTTCTCTTATTCATTAACGAGGGTCTTGTACTCCTTACAAAGGCCTTACAAACGACATCACACCCAAGCCCGCCTACCCGGCTGGACAAAGTCCCGGAAAAACAACAGCAACCTGGCCCCGATTCAAGAAACAAGTTACCACGCGGGGTCACCAGAATTGGTTACCCACCTTCGTTTGACCGGAACTCAAGTTCAACTCTCAGAGGCTACGCCGAGGGTGGACAACCACCTCCTTCACCTCTGGGAGGCGCGTCAAAGCCTCGTCCACAGACGGCGCCACCAAAAACACAATCGGAAGCTCAAAATTCGCATTGCTGAGTTCACCCAATGAGCAGCTGAGTACGCGGATCAGCTCGCCGACTCATATTGGGTGGAACGATGCAACACGGCTTCTAGACAAATGTTCAGCCGGAACCCTTAGCGTCTCTTTCTGCCCTTGATTGATCCGACCCAAACCAGAGCCGAGACACAAAAACATCTCCAACGGGCTATCCATGCCTTCAATGGAGGCACTTCAAAATTAGCATGCAAACTACGCGATCAATACCTCTGTGTCCGACGTCACATACAAGAGCCAGTGTACTCGTATGCAGGTTCCGAGAACGCCGAGCTGGATCAGGCGTTTTAGCTCCATGACCTGAAGGCGGCCCTGGCTAAAATGAAGCGAGAAACGGCACAGGGGAGGGACAAAATAACAGTGAAAATACTTGCCAATCTCCCGTACCAGGCGTACGACGCACTACTCGCGTGCATAAAAATTATCTGGCTTGGGGGGACACCCCTCCCAATCGAATGGAAGACTGCCCTGGTCGCTTTCATTCCAAAAGCCGGCAAAACGATGAACACGGATAACCTTCGCCCCATATCTCTCACGTCTTGTGCGGGAAAGTTGATGGAGACTATTGGGCGAGATTGGCTATCCGAGTTTTTGGAGAACCAACACGTATTTGCTGACACCATGTTCGGGTTCCACCCACACCGGTCCGCACAGGATGTCTTGCTTCAGTTAGACCGCGCAATTCTCAATCCCGTTGATTACAACCTTGATGACAAGGCTGTACTCGCCCTCGACTTGAAAGGAGCTTTCGACAACGTCACACATGACATCATTCTGACGCACCTGTCCCAAACTAACTGCGGACACAACACGTTTCAATACATTAGACAATTTCTCTCTGACCGACAATCATACATCCGAATACAAAACGAACACAGTTCGTACCTATTGGGAACGAGAGGTACCCCACAGGGCGCGGTCCTCTCACCTCTAGTGTTAATCTGGCTATGATGAACCTACTGGCTCAGCTGGAGAGTGTTGAAGGCGTACAACACGCACTCCATGCCGACGACATTACCATGTGAGCTAAACGCGGATCGGTAGGAGACATAGAAGCCAACCTGCAGCAAGCGGCGGCGATCGTGGATACCTACGCCCGCCACTGCTGCCTTCAATGCTCCCCGACCAAATCGGAATTTGTGCACATTCGCTCCTCACCAAAGCGCAATACCAAAATTTAACTGTCCTTGCAAAGCGGACCCATCCCAAAACATGATGAGATCAGAGTACTGGGTCTGTTCATTCACTAACATCGCCGAGTCAATACAACATTGACAAAACTGCGTAAGGTGGGGTACCACGTGGACCGTATGGTTCGGCGGATTTCCAACAAGCGCGGGGGATTACGTTGCAGAGATGCCTTGCGGCTGGCGCATGCATTCGTAAACCGCTCGAGTCCTCTACTCAGCTCCTTACCTCTACCTGCGCAAGTTCGACGAGAACGCCCTTGAGGTGATTCTCAGAAAGATGTTCAAGCATGCACTTGATCTCCCAATAACCATGTCCACCAGCGTCTTATGGGCCTGGGGTTGGTAAACACTTTTGAAAAGCTCCGGAAGCAAACTTGACCAATAACTACACGAGACTTTTAAAGACTCCGTTGGTTCGCTGCCTATTAGCCCGACTACACATTCAAAAGAGACGGAGGAGCGTGTATGCATTCCAGAAGTCTGGAGATACGCCCTGCATGTGCACCCTCTTCCGGCCAACATCACACGTGATGACCACAGTAGTAGGCGCCTTGCGCGGGCGGAGGCACTAGCTCGCCACTGTGGGAACACATATGGCACATTTTACTCGGACGCCTGCGGCCCTCACCACGGGAAGTGGTACACGGCTGCAGTCGTGCACCAAAATTTCGCGGTGAATGACCTCACATTCAAAGCGCAGGACATAACATATGTCGAGGAAGTCGCCATCGCACTAGCTGCCGCAGACCTGGACTCGCGCGTCATCATTAAAGAACCGAAAGGGGCCTGCCGAAATATTCATCGCGGGCATGTCTCACACCTGGCGTACCGCATCTTACAAAACAGCAATTACGTCGGGGCCCCCGCGGCCCGAAGGATCATATGGGCTCTGTTATGACCGCCATCAGTAGGCGCCATGCTGTCGCTGAGAAGCGTGGCCGGGCAGCGTTCCCACGCCTAGAACCCAGTTTTCTCGGAACCAGCGTCCAGAGATGACGGGGGAGCGGCGCTCTTTTAATCCTCAAAGAGGTAGCCGACTGGTCGGCTGCCTATGCCCGCCAGGTATTGTCCCTGCTAGCCGGCGGATGAGACATCGTGTCGCCACGAAGCTGTAAGCCGTTTCAGAGAGGACAACAAAGACAGCGTCTTCCTTTGAAGAAACGGCGACCGCCGCCACAAAGTGCCCTGCTAATTGAGCGGACAGATTGGCGGACCGTTTGATGTCTGCTGTCCGAAGCTTGGGACCCCTCGACCAGTGACACACACGACGAGCAAGAGCCACTCTGGCGCCACCTTTCAGTGCAGTGATCTTGACTCAAAATTGGATGTTCACGTGCGCCGTGCATGCTCGTACCCCTCACCTGTTGTGTGTGTGTGTGATTGGTGTTCCACTGAAGAAGGAGGAGCCCGACAGGGCTTATAACGGCGCCGCAGAGTGCAGGACGTCGCTCTGAACTGTGTAGCGGTTCAACCACCACGTTCGTGGTTTGTGAACTCTTAACCTCATGCTGTAAATATTTGTAAAGAGTGCCATAAACCTGTTTGTTTTTTCGTATTCCCATCTTGTAAGCGCTCGTTTCCTCAACCCGAAGCTACACCACGCTACCACAAGAGACCGGGTTTTGTTTTCGTATCCTCCAGCGACCTTCCTTCCGACCCGCAACAACTGGTTGGCAAAGGTGGGATACGACTCAGCACCCGGAGCCACAACAACTGGTCGTCAGCGGTGGGATCACCACAACTGGTGGTAGTGGTGGGATCACAACACTGGTGGCAGCGGTGGGATTCGAAGCTACAAGTGACAACAACAGTCGGCCCAAGAGAAGCAGTTGGCTCAAGACATGGATCACGTATGGGTGAGTGCTTGGCTTCTCCTTTGAGTGAACCAGGTTCTAAAGGAGGGTTAAATTTTAGAACTGGTAGTTAACTTTGCCGAAAGACTCAGTTTCGCCTTTTCGCGAAGTTATTTTTTGGAAGTAGCGAGCACTCAGTACGATCATGAACTTACGGGAGCTGCAGAAGCCGGACTTGTTGCTGTTGTGTGAGGAATTGGGGATCAATACAAAGGGTTTGGCACGAAAACCCATAATCATACAAGTGATTAATGATTTGGGGGCTGAGGATGAGGAGCTCAGTGAAGCATGGGACCTCATCAGTCAAAGAAAGAGACAGCAGGAGGAAAAGGAAGAAAGGCGTGAGCGTGAAAGAGAGCGTGGAACAAAAAGACGGGAATCTGAGAGAGAGGAACGTCGCATAGAACGAGAGCGTGCGCATGAAATCGAGATGCGTAAACTAGAACTCGAGTTGGGAAAGAGGTCGGGTAGCAGTCCCCAGGAAATGATAGCTCTTCCCAACAGGGAGGCAGAGTTCAAGATGTCTTAGTACATCCAGCCATACGTGGTGTCAGGGGATATTGGTCTGTACCTGGCAAATTTCGAACGGATGTGCGAGAAAATGTCGTTTGAGCAGGACACCTGGTCCCAAAGGCTACTCACGGTTCTGCCCTGCGAGGCAGCAGAGGTTGTTGCGCGACTCAGCAAGGAGGACGCAGACAACTATGAGAAGGTCAAGGCTTGCCTTCTAAGAAAGTATAGACTTTGCGCAGAGGCCTTTAGACAAAGATTTAGGCGCGCTAGAAAGTTTAAAAGCGAGAGCTATCCCGACTTTTTGTACAAAATGAGAGCGAATTTGACAGAATGGCTTAAGAGCACAGAGTCATACAGTGACAAGAACGCTGTAGTAGAGAGAATTCTATTAGAACAGTTTTTGAATTGTCTCCCAGAGCAGGAAAAAAACTGGTTACTGGACCGGGGTGACATAAGTTCTGCGACGAAAACTGCTGAACTCGTGGAGGAGTATGCGTCGCGACGATATTTTAGCAATAACCTGGGTGCAGATGGAGCCCACAATTCCAAGCCAAATTCAAGTAAAGGTTACGTAAAACATTTTTTGAGCTCTCGACATGAAAAAGGGGAAAGAAGTGTTTCTTCTAACAAATTTCAAAAGAAGGACGATGGTGAACCTGGCGAAAAAGGGCAAAACGCGGGAAAAGAGAAAAATGCTTTTGAGGTTAAGAAACCGTTCGCTTGCTTCAAGTGTAATGAGACTGGTCACATAGCCGCGAACTGCCGAAAGGAAAAGATGGCGTTTTCATTTGTCAGTGACTGCGAAGAAAACATGAGGTTACTGGAGCCTTACATGCATGACCTGATGGTGAATGGAAAGCCATGCAAAGTGCTGCGTGACTCGGCAGCAACAATGGATGTTGTCCACCCGTCGTATGTGTCACCATCCGACTACACAGGACAGTGCTCGTGGATCCGCCAGGTGGTGGAAGAGCAGAGCGTATGCTTGCCTGTCGCAACCGTTGTAATTGAGGGCCCCTTTGGTAAACTAACAACTCAGGCAGCAGTTTCGGAAAAACTCCCTAAATTTTATCCGTACTTGTTCTCAAACAAGTCGGATATGTTATTGCGAGAGAAGGGAATTCTCTTCGGTGACAGGGTAGTTCAAGCGTTAACCCGTTCGAAGGTGCGAAAATTGGCAACTCAGCTATCCTCGGAGCCAAATAATACTGAGGAAGCGCATGACGTAACAGTGGTGCAAACAGAGGAAGACATTTCGGCAACCGTGACAGCGAGGCACCAGAGATCGGTCAGCCGGAGTAGGAATCTCGTGATAATGAACTTGAGTGTGCGTTACTGCCACCAGCATCAAATAGCTTTACTTTACTTCTGAGTGCGAACAGGGATAACTTGGCCACTGAGCAGTTAGAAGATGCCACCATTCAGGAGATTAGAGAGCGCCAAAGAACGAGTAAAGGCCAGGAAAAATATTTCTTTCCATCTGAAGAATGGCGTGTTGTATCGCTCATACAGCGATAAGCGCGGAGTGGAACGAGACCAACTAGTCGTTCCCCAAAAATATCGCGCAGATCTGCTGAAACTTTCACATGGCAGTTCGTGGTCGTGTCACCTTGGACACAGAAAAACTAAGCTGAGGCTATTACAAGAGTATTACTGGCCTGGCTGTTTCAAAGACGTGGAAGATTTTGTGCGGTCGTGCGACACATGCCAGCGAGTTGGAAAGGCACAGGATAAGTGTAAAGCACCTACGGTGTTAGTGCCAATCATTACCGAGCCGTTTCAACGGTTAGTGATCGATATAGTGGGCCCACTCCCTGTGACAAAGACAGGATGTCGTTACATTCTAACTATGTTATGCCCAGCCACTAAATTTCCTGAGGCAGTGGCACTGCGTGAGGTTACGTCACAGAGTGTTGTGGATTCCCTGTTGTCCGTCTTTTCGCGAGTAGGGTTTCCTACAGAGATACAGAGTGACCAGGGCAGCGTATTCACTAGTGTCCTCACGACCTCTTTTTTCGGACGATGTGGCAAAAAAATAGTGCACAGCTCTATTCATCACCCTCAGAGCAATAGCGTAGAAAGATGGCATTCCGTCCTGAAGCGCGTCCTTCGAGGATTGTGTTACGAGAACAAACGAGACTGGGATGCATGCCTCCCAGCGGCACTTTTTGCTTTGCGGACGGTACCCCACGAATCCACTGGTTTTAGCCCCGCCGAGTTGGTGTACGGTAGGTCATTGCGCTCACCTTTGAGAATAGTGCGCGAAGCGTGGGAAGGACACGGAGAAGATCCGACCGTGGTAGAGTTCATTCTCAATCTACTGGAGCGGCTATATAAAGCCAAAGAACTTGTGGAGGTCAGCATGAAGTCAGCCCAGGCCCGATCAAAAGTTTACTATGAGAGAACAGCTCGTCAACGAACTTTCAATATAGAGGACCGGGTCATGTTGTTAAAAGCGTCAAGGCAGAACAGGCTCGAAGTACAGTAGGAAGGGCCTGCGGAAGTAGTTGCAAAGCTATCTATGACCAACTACGCAGTGAAAATTCCAGGTAGACGTAAAGAGGTACGCATTTATCATTGCAACCTAATGAAGCCTTATGTGCAAAGAGAGGCTGTGGTGAATATGACCCTGAATCTTCCTGAAGAGATGGAGGACAACTTTGTTTGTCTAAATGGAGGGAAAGGCAGCGCTAAAGAACTCCTTAGTAAAACTAAGCAAAGAAAGGAACTAAAAGAATCCCAGCTTTCGGATCTTTGCGAGCTGATAGGAGAGTTTGACGACTGCTTTGTTGACAAGCCGGGTCGGACTGATTTGACTGAGCACGACATTAAGTTGACTTCCGAGGAACCCGTGAAGTCCAATTGTTATCGTTTATCTCCACGACAGAAAGATATTCTCGATAAAGAAGTAAAGCGCATGCTGGAATTAGGAGTAATTAAACCCTCAGAGAGCGAATATGCTTCTCCAATGATCTTGGTAGAAGCTCCGGGCAAAGACCCGAGACCTGTAGTTGACTATCGAAAGTTAAATGCTCTCACAAAGGATCAGGTGTATCCGATTCCGAACATTGAAGAGAGAGTGGGACAGGTTAGTCGAGCAGCTTACGTGACTACGTTGGACCTTACTCGAGGTTACTGCCAAGTGCCGCTCACTGAGCGAGCCAGCCGATACGCGGCTTTCGTTACTCCCGCGGGCAGCTATCAACCCACTATGATGAGCTTCGGCCTCAAAAATGCTCCGTTTTGTTTTTCCCGCCTTATGGACAAGGTTTTAAAGGGCTGCGAGGCTTTTGCTGTACCTTACTTGGATGACATCGCTGTATTCTCCGATGCCTGGGTGGATCATTTGATGCATTTAAGGGAGGTGCTCGGCCGGTTGCGTCAAGCAGGGCTTACCGTAAAGGCTGAGAAGTGTTGTCTTGCGAGAGCAGCCGTCGACTACTTAGGTCAGAACGTAGGACAAGGTTTCAGGAAACCCTGCGAGCTAAAGATCTCAGCAGTAGCTGACTATCCCCGGCCAATAACAAAGACCGACGTCAGGGCGTTTCTAGGACTCACAGGCTACTACAATCATTACATCCGAGATTATTCCACGTTGGCAAGCCCTTTGACCGATGCTCTCCGCGGGACAGAGCCTACGAAGGTGACATGGAATGAAAAGAAAGAAACTGCCTTCTTAAAACTGAAGGCAGCATTGATCAGCCGTCCGGTCTTGAAAGCTTCTGATTACGACCGCGAATTCACGGTCCAATGTGATGCTAGTGATCGAGGTCTAGGAGCCGTTCTATGTCAGAAAGATGACGATGGTAAAGAACATCCCGTGCTCTATTTGAGCCGGAAATTGAGCTCTCGTGAGATGGCGTAACTGCGCTTCAGAAAAGGAGTGCGCTTGCATTGTGTGGGCCATTCATAAGTTGCAGTGTTACCTCGGAGGTGCTAAATTTACAGTAGAAACAGACCATTGTCCCCTTACCTGGCTGAAAACTGCGACATCGAAGAACAGTCGCCTTTTGAGGTGGAGCTTGATTCTTCAGCAATATCATTTTGATATTAAGTATAAAAAAGGCAAATTGAATGGAAACGCGGACGCGCTCAGCCGCTCTTTCTAAACCATTCTGGAGTGCTCTTGGTGTATCAAAATTGATATTTTAGTTTTTTCGTGCATTGTATGTAAATTTGTAAGGTAGCACGTCTGGTTTCTCAGCGCAAGTGAGTCCTGAGAGTTCTGAGTGTGAGCTTTTGTTAAAGCTAGTAATTAAAATTGGTTTGCTATCCCTCTTTTGGCTTGGTTTGTTCGAAGGGGGCCGAGTGCTTGCTTGTACATGTGGTCGAGTATCAGAGATGCTGTCGAAGATTCGGCAATCACCCGGACCATGCCACAAGCGAAGGCCAGTTCCTGGCATTCAACTACTGACCCTTTCGTCGTCCCTGCGAGCAGCAGTGTTGACTGCTGCCCTCCGTGACTCATCTGGCGAGGGGGAAGCTGTTATGACCGCCATCAGTAGGCGCCATGCTGTCGCTGAGAAGCGTGGCCGGGCAGCGTTCCCACGCCTAGAACCCAGTTTTTTCGGAACCAGCGTCCAGAGATGACGGGGGAGCGGCGCTCTTTTAATCCTCAAAGAGGTAGCCGACTGGTCGGCTGCCTATGCCCGCCAGGTATTGTCCCTGCTAGCCGGCGGATGAGACGTCGTGTCGCCACGAAGCTGTAAGCCGTTCCAGAGAGGGCAACAAAGACAGCGTCTTCCTTTGAAGAAACGGCGACCGCCGCCACAAAGTGCCCTGCTAATTGAGCGGACAGATTGGCGGACCGTTTGATGTCTGCTGTCCGAAGCTTGGGACCCCTCGATCAGTGACACACACGACGAGCAAGAGCCCCTCTGGCGCCACCTTTCAGTGCAGTGATCTTGACTCAAAATCGGATGTTCACGTGCGCCGTGCATGCTCGTACCCCTCACCTGTTGTGTGTGTGTGTGATTGCATGGTGTTCTACTGAAGAAGGAGGAGCCCGACAGGGCTTATAACGGCGCCGCAGAGTGCAGGACGTCGCTCTGAACTGTGTAGCGGTTCAACCACCACGTTCGTGCTTTGTGAACTCTTAACCTCATGCAGTAAATATTTGTAAATAGTGCCATAAACCTGTTTGTTTTTTCGTATCCCCATCTTGTAAGCGTTCGTTTCCTCAACCCGAAGCTACACCACGCTACCACAAGAGACCGGGTTTTGTTTTCGTATCCTCCAGCGACCTTTCTTCCGACCCGCAACAACTGGTTGGCAGAGGTGGGATACGACTCAGCACCCGGAGCCACAACAACTGGTCGTCAGCGGTGGGATCACCACAGCTCCAGCTCAGATCGACTCGAAGGCATTGAAACGGCTGACGCCACCACCCGCGCGCTCACTGTCCGGGTAACGCCTTCAGACCCTCCAAAATAGATTTTGAACCCAATCCAGCTTTAACACTTGAAAAAATTACTGAATTCTACTGATTCGGTCATTCAATTTATCCTAAACCCTGTAAGGGCCTCACAAAAGCGGAGGAGCATTTATTCCTCCGCCTTTACACCAAAACACTGATGTGCCAAGCAGTTTTTAAGTATCTCGATCCTGCCTGTACAGGAAAATGCCCGAACTGTGCGAAGAAGTCATCGGACATCTTCCACATGATGTGGGCACGCCAGTCAACCTCTTGCCTCACCCCAAAGTTGAACCGCACCCGGGAGAACTGGGAGGTGGCCCTGCTCGGCTGCTCCAACCTGGCGAGCTAGAACATCCTGGTCAACCGAGCCCGAGTCGCTTTGGACGCCAATGGGCTTCTGTAATGAGGAGCCCACCTAGTGTTTTTGAGGGGTGGCTCGCACCAGGCCACTACCCAAATACTCCCTGTATATAGATATAATGAAGTTTTTCCCCTCTCTCTCCGGCAAAATAAACACTTGTTATGTTCAAACTCATAACCTTGCGGCAACCAAATTATATATATATATATATATATATATATATATATATATATATATATATATATATATATATATATATATATATATATATATATATATATATATATATATATATATTATATATATATATTGCCACGCTGTGTTGGTGGCAGCAGACGAGAGCGAAGAAGTGAATGGCTGCTGCGGCTGATGTCTGTGCTGAGTAAATGGTCGTCCACTTCGAGTTCCTGTCTATCGTTTCCTCTCCCGACAGACTGGTGGACGTGCTGGGTACTGTACGCCAACGTCTTATGCCTGCTGGTCCTGAACCAGAAGCAACCATCGCCAGTGCACCAGAGTCTGCTGATATTCGTCGAAGCAGCCGCCGCCTTCAAGGACTACTACCACAGTACGGCACCTTGGTGGCAAGTTGCGTGAGGACAATGTTTGCCACTTCCGCAACCCAAACCGAGCATGGCCCCCTCGCTAGCATACCCTGTGCCATTAACACGCCTCGCACACCCAAACCATTCCATGGGGATGCCGGAGAGGATGTCAAAGACTGGCTTGACCATTTCGGTCGGGTCGCCGCCACCAACGACTGGGACAATCGCCGTAAGTTGAAGAACGTGTATATCTCACTCTTAGACGTGGCAAGAGTGTGGTACAAGAACCATGAAACTTCATTCACAAGTTGGCAGGAATTCCATCGGCAGCTTCACAAGGCGTTCAGTAACTCCGAACGGAGAGAGTGGAACAGGCACTTTCTTCGTTGTTTCAAATGCCGAACGAGAGCGTCGCCATGTTTGTCGAAGAGATGTCGCGATTGTTTCGACGGGCTGACCCCCACATGCCAGAAGACAAGTGCGCCTGCTAATGAGAGGCGTAAAGGAGCAACTTTTCGCGGACCGTGTGCGCAACCCTACTACGACTGTGTCGGAGTTCACACATGAGGCCACAATTATGAAGCGCATGCTTCGGCAGTGGTTGTGGCAGTATGACCGTCAGACGGCCATGTCCACTACGTGCTCGCTTGTACCAGGATGTGATAGCAGGGAAGTCCTCACAAAACTCTTACAGCAAGTTGTATGCGAAGAACTTCGGAAATTTCATGCAGCGTTCCCTCCCAGTAGCGCTGCTCTTACGGATGTCGTTCGTAACAAAATCAGGCAGTTCGTTTACTCCTCACCACCATCGCAAGTCGAACCTCCCACGCTTTCCTACGCGGATGCCCTGCGGGTCTCTACACTGTCGACGGCACATTTTTCTCATTCACCCGCTGAGACCCCCAGACGCTTTCCAAGTCCCGCCCATCGCCTGCCTTCTCAAGCTGATTTTCGTCCTGACCCGCGGAAATCCACGGTGTGGCGTGCACCCGACAATCGTCCTTTGTGCTACCAATGTGGCGAAGTTGGACACATGTACCGCGACTGTTAGTAACGGTGAATAGGCCTACGCGGAATCCATCCAGGTGTCCATTGTCCACGCTATGGTGAGCGCCCAAAAGAAATCGCGGATTACTTGGAAGGTAGTTATCACATTTCTGTCCCGCCGCAACGACAGTCACGGTCACCATCACTCCATCCTTCCGCATCAACGCACCGCGCCCGACCAGCCTTTGGGTCCCCTGGTGTCAGTGGCGCAAGCCCACGCCGTGGAAGCTGAAAACGGCAACCTCCGGAGGTGAGGCTGCTTTCACGCGAACCGACAAATACTCTCCGCCGTTGCCTCATGACGTGCCGTTAAAGCCTGTTTCTGAAACTACCAACAGAACGTCCGCTGCCATTACCGTTACCGTCAACTGGTATCCGGTGACTGCGCTTGTCGACACAGGAGCTGATTACTCGGTGATGAGTGCTTCATTGGCCACCCGTCTACACAAGATGCTGACAACGTGGGACGACCCTCAACTAATCACTGCTGGAGGACTCCTCGTATCTTTTATAGGAAAGTGCACCGCCAGGCTTGAGATTTGTGCGTTGGCTTTTGTAGCGTCATTCCTTGTACTGCCCAATTGTTCTCGGCCGGTCATTTTGGGCATGAATTTTCTGCAAGAGTAGGGAGCGATAATTATACTGCGTGATTTGTTCGTCGGTTTTGCCAACTGTGCTGCTCCCGATTCCGACATAGAGAACGAACATCGTGGCGCGGCCACGATTTTCGTTCGATGCTAGTCGATAATTGCTTCACGTTGCCACCTCGCAGTAGTATCTTCGTGCTTGTTGAGTGTCCACGGGAGAAGTCGATTACGGGCATCGCCGAAAGTAACCTGACGTTATTGCTAGATCGGGAAGTCGTCATTGCTCGAAGTCTCGTTCAACTCCGAAATGGCCAGACTACGGTTGTAGTTAAGAACTTCTGTGGCGACACAGACATTTTGCAAAACGCACAGCCATAGCTTACTTGGAGGCATTGAATGATTAGTACGCCTTCCCTTTGATTACGAAGATCTCGACTGAGAACAGCTGCGATAGTGACGTGACTAGTTGCCTCAACGTCAATCGCCAGTTAGGAGAACCTATGCGGGCACGGGTCCTCAGTATCCTTTCATCCTTTAGTGACTGTTTTGTCACAATGTCGAAAGTCAGACAGACCCCTCTAATAAAGCACAGAATTGTCACTGAGCCCAACGTCCAACCCGTGCACCAACATGCTTACCGCGTGTCACAGAAGGAGCGGTATGCCAACCGTCATCAAATGAAACAAATGCTCCACGACGACGTACTTCAACCATCGACTAGTCCTTGGGCGTCACTAGTTGTTCTGGTTAAAAAGAAAGATGGTTCATTACGATTCTGGGTTGACTACCACAAACGGAACAAGATAACGAAAAAAGACGTATATCTTCTTCGTCGCATTGATGGCTCCTTGGATCGCCAGTGACACTCGTGCTACTTCTCTTCCATGGATGTCCGTAGCGGATATTGGCAGAATGAAGTAGATGAACGGGACCGAGAAAAACAGCGTTTATGGCATTTAAAAGTCTCCATAAATTTAAAGTTCTCCCTTATGGTCTGTGCTCCACTCCAGCCACATTCCAATGAATGATGGACACAGTTTTATGTGACCTGAAGTGGCACTCTTGTTTAGTGTATTTGGACAATGTAGTCGTTTTTTCTACGAATGTTTAACAGCACATTGAGCGGCTTGAGGTGGTTCTTCTAGCTATTCGCACTGCTGGCCTCTCTTTGAAACCGGAAACGTGTTATTTCGGATATGAGTAACTAAAATTCCTTGGCCACATTGTCAGCAGCAGTGGTGTTCGCCCCGATTCTGAGAAGGCTATGGCAGCTGCTTTGTTCCCAATACCGAGAACAATGCATGATGTACGCCGATTTCTGGGCCTTTGTGCTCATTGCCGCCGCATCGTGCCGAACTTTTCAAAAATCGCCGACCCTCTACAACAACTCGTCAAGGACGACGTCGCCTTCACCTGGAACCCCAAACATTCCGACGCTTTCCGCGACCTTCAACAAGCGCCACCGATTCTTGGTCACTTCGAACCGAAGCAGACACATAAGTCCACGCTGACGCGAGCAAGCTTGTCCTCGGAACTATTCTCGTGCAATATCAAGATGGGGTGGAACACGCTATCGCCTACGTTAGCACACGTTGTCAACTGCGGAGAACTACTTGACGACTGAAAAAGAATGTGTGGTGGTTGTATGGGCCATAACAAAATTCAGGCCCTACCTGTACGGACCCCAAATTCCCAATCGTCAGTGACCACCACTCTCTCTGCTGGCTAGCGAATCTGAAATATCCTTCGAACCGTCTCACAAGATGGAGCCTTCGGTTACAGGAATTCGATAGAACGATGGTTTACAAGTCTGGCCAGAAACACACCGACGCTGACTGTTTTCCCGTGCACCCGTCTTGGTCGCTGCACAGTACAATAATGAAGACTTCAGCTACCTTGCTATTCTCGCATCATTAAATGTGGCTGAGCAGCAACGCGAAGACTTGGAATTACAACCACAGATCGGATACCTTGAGGCACGTCACCCACAACCCCCACGTCAGTTCACGCGTGATTTGTGATCTTTCTGTCTACGCCAAGGCATCCTCTACAAGCGGAACTTTCTTCCAACAAAAATTTTTTACCTCCTCGTCGTTCCTGCTGCTCTCCGTGATGATATTTTGCGTGCTTGTCACGACGAGCCATCGTCTGGGCATCTTGGCTTCGCACGTACTCTGGCGCAGATCAAGGACAAATACTACTGGTGGAAATTTACAAACACCGTACAGCAGTACGTCAAGACATGCACAGCCTGTCAGCGCCGAAAAAATTCAACGACGAAACCAACCAGTCTGCTTCAGCCTTTGCGACCCCCTCACGCACCTATTGAAAAGGCCGGGATAAATTTACTTGGCCCATTTCCGAAGTCTACGGCTGCTAACCACTGAATTGTGGTTGCCACCGACTACTTGACCAGATACTGTGAAACGCAAGCCGCCCAGCGAGCAAGTGCTTACGAGGTGGCTGACGTTTTCATCAAGAACATCGTTCTCCGCCACGGTGCTCCCGCTGTCGTTATTACAGATCGTGGTACTGCTTTTACGGCACAATTGCTGCGAGAGATCCTGTTGATGAGCGGCACGACGCAACGAACAGCAACTGCGTACCACCCGCAGCCATATGGGTTAACCGAACGCCTTAACAAAACGATTGCAGATATGCTTTTGATGTATGTCACCAAGGATCAAAAAAATTGGGATGAAATCCTCCCGTATCTAACATTTGCCTAAAATATGGCACTACGGGAAACCAGCGGCTTTCCCTTTTTTCGTCTAGCTTACGGCCGCGACGTCACCACAATGCTTGACACCATGCTGCAACCAACTCTGCTGGACACGATTACCAAGGACGCAGATGTATTTGTTCAGCGTGCTCAAGATGCCCGGCAGCTGGCGCACTTTTGCATTTTATTGCGGCAAAATCAAGATGCTCGCCGGTACAACACCCACCACAGAGCGGTAATATACGAACCCGGTGAGCTAGTCTGTGTTTGGACTCCTGTACGTCAACTTGGACGCTCAGAAAAATTGTTATGTCGGTATTTCAGACCCTACCGATTTCCTTATCGCCTCGGCGAAGTGAACTACGAAGTTGTCCTTCCAGACACGTCACACCGTTCTCGTAGACCACGCTCCTCGGATGTGGTTCGCGTCTCCAGGATGAAGCCTTACTATTCGCGTTGACTGCAATACCCGGATACATATGGAGAAGGATTCGCTGGCTTCCTCTTTCTGTGGAGCGAACATTGCGTGCGGCTTTTGCCGCCATAGCAGGCGGCAGCTCCTGTGGGCTGAGCTCTGAACATGAAAAAAAAAGGCAGATCCCACGTACAGTGGGAATCGCTGATATGTGAAGCACGAATGAGGGATGTTGCTATACCACTTTCAAATCACCACAACGTTACAACGTGGAGCTAAATTATGCCGTACATGACTTCCGTGTCATGATTATCATGTTTGGATGAGTCATTTACCTTCGTGATTTAATCACATCAAGTGATGCCAAATTTAGTATATGTGGAGTTGGCGAAGTCGCCGCGAGAACGCTAATAGCGTGGGGTATTGTCTTGTTTTTACATGACACGCGTGTCATCATTATCATGTTTGCACCAGTGATTTACCTTCGCCATCCATTGACGTCACATGACACCAAATTTGGTATATGTGGAGCTAGCAAAACGGCCGTGAGTGCATCATGAAGGGCCCAATATATCCCAACGTGACGTTGACGCGCACGCACACTGGACACAGCGACGCTATACGTTAGGAAAACGCGAGAACTCTAATCGTCTCACGCCAGGCGTGACCGGGGTAGCCAGCCTCCATCGGCGCTGCCCGATGGCGACCGGCGCAAAATGCGACACTCTGCTTTTCGCGCCGATGCGTTACCCAGACTTCTGCCTCTTTTCGTGATGGAGGTAGGCCAGACGCACTGAAACGCGCATGCGTCAAAGTAACGCAGCGCTGCGCGCGCCTGCGAGTATACGGCAGGACCGGCGCCTAGCGTGCCAACGCCGGCGTGACAACGCCGGCGCGACGCGACTATACGAACGCCTGCGTGCACGCGTGACGTGTCGCGTTGAAGTGTATTGGCGCCTTGACTGTGACTTGAAGTCATGTAGTCACAAAACACGCATCTCATGATTATCATGTTTGTACCAGTCACATACCTTCGTCATCCATTGACGTCACGTAATACCAAATATGGCATATGTAAAGCTAGCGAAAATGCCGCGAGCGCATCATGAGTGTGGCATGTAGTCATGTTGTTACATTACACGCATGTCACGATTTTCATGTTAGGGCCTGTCGCTTGTGTTCGCCATGCAATCATGTCATACCGTACCAGTTTTGCAACATGCCATGTGAACAAACCACCGCAAGAGCTGCAGTATTATGAAATATAAATCATGAAATTCATGACATACATGTTATGATTTTCATATTGTGACTAGTTAAATGTTTTTATGATAGAGTCATGTTATGCCATACCAAGTTTCGTATCGATACCATTATCCGAATGACCAGGAGGGCTAAAAGTCATAGGCGGCTAGATAGATAGATAGATAGATAGATAGATAGATAGATAGATAGATAGATAGATAGATAGATAGATAGATAGATAGATAGATAGATAGATAGATAGATAGATAGATAGATAGATAGATAGATAGATATGTTCAAAGTCACCGAAGTTCGCTAAGAAATGCTTTGCATTTAAAACAATGCCAAAGTGTAGATGGAGCAGTCGTCCACGCATAACAGACTGCCACCAGCAGCGACACATGACGTATAGCCCTTAGCACCAGCATGCGCTGCCCACGGGAGGCACTTCTCATCAACACCGTCACTACGCACGAGCCTTGTTGTGGTCATCTACTGTGGCCGAGCAGCAGGAAACTTGGTTTCATAACAAGCGCATGTTTACTACAATTAATATTGCTCCTAAAATTTGAGGATTGCTTCACAAAACATTCGAATATGTGGCTATCGCACTCAGTGCTTCGTACTTTTGGTGAAACTGTGCCTTTTTTTTTAGTTCTGCTGAAGTACTTACTAGCGGTAAAGGCAGATGAAGCTATTGAATCATCCTTTCCATGCCAGGGCAACGTTAACCTATAGAATGTAAAAGCGGAAGCAAGAAGACTATGCAAGATGCTAAATCTAGAGCAGTTTTTAAGATTGGTATATTTCAAGAAAAGCTTTAGCTTAGGCATATTGCTTAGTGCTAAGGCAGGCAAGGTAGATTATGCGTAATTGCCTCACGAACAACCACAAAGTTGCATTGCAAGCAGCATTGACAGCTATAGCATTTCAGAATGAACGGGTATTCTGAGCGTTTGTTTTCTGGAACAGCTGGAGTTTTATATGAATTGAAATTTTTTCAAATTGTACGGATGTTTTGTATTTACAGTGGGCTGGTGTATGTATAGGTTATCACTAGCGTATGCCCTCAGCGACCTGTATTTAGCCCGTTTATACAGAGTGTTGCACGAGCGATTACAGCAGGTCAAGGCAGCGTGAGTATTTGGATTCGTAGACGATTATCTGGTACTGTTTGATACAGACCATACACAATTTTATCCAATGCACGATGATGTGCAGACCATTTTTCATGAATGTCTAGTGCCTCTTGTTGTGACGTGTGAAATGTCACAAGATTTGTGCATACGATTTTTGGACGTCGAGATAAAACTGGAGCCCGAACATGTCTGTTGGTCATATATGAACCACTCACAGGAAAACCTTTGTTGCAATTTAACTCAGTGCACTCCAAACTTGTAAAGAGGGCATTGGCGAGGGCCTGTTTCACAAACGCTTTGCGTAAGTCATGCGAGCACTCTATTGGCGTTGCAGAAAGCATGTACAGCGGTGTGCTGACTGGATGTAAGAGTCAAAGGAAAAGGACTGGGGGGGGGGGGGGTGTCGTACATGCATAGGTTGTTGCACAACCTGAAATAAAAAAATAGCTCGGCATTGTGACATTAGGGTGAGCCCCTGAGAAGCTCCCAAGTTTGTGCCGAGTGACTCCTCCTGACAACAAGGACATGTGCGAAACTAAGCACCGCCATCATTTTGTGTCGTGTGAGCAAGGAGTTGTGTCATACGGCAAGTACTAAGTCGGACAAGCGGGCAGGTGTCTTAATGTCAGCTGTCGCCTGCAGTCGTTTAGCGATGCACTGCCCGAACCGCGGCTCCCCGCAATTTGAGGGCAGCACTGTCTTAGCCATGCATGGCAATAAAATTGTTAGAGAGATTTTAGAGGCGGCTGAAATTCAGAGGCTGGGGGACAAATGTGTAAGCAGGTCTTCTATTTCCTTCTCAAATAAGGAGACAAGTTATATGGAGCATGGTGTAAGAATAATTTGGTGTTGACACTGAGCGCGCCTGAGTGGCCAGATAATGTTCCGTCTCGCGGGCGCCCTCTGCCGTTAGCCGTCTGATGGCGCCGCGGCCAACGTATACCTGGGGAATCCACATGGATGAAGGTGGCTCCAGAAGTCTGGGTAGCGATCACAAACGTATCAAGCTAAGTTTTGGAAGAGCAGGGAAAGTGGGAAGGAGACAAGATGAGCAACTACAGGAAAATTTTTATTCAGAAAGGCAAATTGAAATAGCCACTAAACAAATTGAGAAAGTAATCACGGAAGATAATAGGACAGTGTGGACATACACGAATCTAATTAGACTGTTTGAGCTAGAGCTTGCTAAAACGCAAGACAAGTCACCCCGGAAAAGAAGACACAAACCCAAAAGTTGGTGGGATGAGGAAGTTAAGAGAGCCATAGCAAAACGTCAGGAAGCCTCTAGGGAATACAGACATGCTAAGCAGCGGGGTGAACCGACAGATGATGTTGAAAGAAAATGGGCAACCTTTCTAAGCTGTAGAAGGGATGCATCCCTTCTGATCAATGAAAAGATTAGAAGGGAGGGAGCTCAGTGGCTGGCCGAAGTACATAAAAAAGATAGAAAGGCAACTACGAAACTTTAGAACCATCTAAACTCCCTAAGAAATGAGACAAGCCTAGAGCAGAGGTTTATATTTACAGCTCAAGGTGCTAGGCTAGAAGGGTACGAAGCTATTGAATATATAAGAACAAGGGTGACAGAAAAATTTCAACAAAGAAGTACTTTATGCACCACAATAGACAAGGACGAATCAAGTGGTGCAATGGCTCCATTTTCACAACAAGAGTGGGAAAGGGCTGAGAAACGGGTTCCTAGTAGTACATCAACAGGCCCAGATGTCATTCCAATTAGGCTGATAAAAACATTAGGTCCGAAGTCTAAGCAGGCTTTGAGAGAGGCGGTGAGCACAATACTAATCGATGGTGAAGTTCCCGATGGATGGAAATTTATCAGGATGAGCATGATCTATAAAGGAAAGGGGGACAAAGCTGACATAAACAACTACCGTCCTATAACAGTGACATCAGTGGTCTACAGGCTGGCGGTGCAGATTATAAAGGAAAGACTGCAGGCGTGGATAGAGGATGAGGGGGTGCTGGGGGAACTGCAGAATGGGTTTCGGAAACACAGGAGGTTGGAAGACAATCTGTTCTCACTGACGCAGTGCATCGAAATAGCAGAAAAAGAACACAGGCCCCTGTGGCTAGCATTTTTGGATATCAAGGGAGCGTACGATAGCGTGGTTCAAGAGGAATTGTGGGGAATACTGGACACACTAGGCGTGGAACATGTAGTCACTAATCTTTTAAAGGGTATCTATAAAGGTAACAAGGTAGTTATAAAGTTGGAAAAACAGGTATCCAAGCCTGCAGAGGTAAAATGGGGGCTTAGGCAGGGTGCCCCCTGTCACCCTTATTATTCATGATGTACCTACAAGGATTAGAGGCAAAATTAGAGGGAAGTGGACTGAGCTTCAACCTCTCTCTAGTCAAACAAGGAAATCTTATTGATCAGGCACTAACAGCATTAATGTACGCAGATGATATAGTGCTAATGGCCAACAACAAGGAAGATTTGCAGAGATTGATTGACATCTGCGGTAATGAGGGAGATAGGTTAGATTTTAGATTCAGTAAGGAAAAATCAGCAGTCACGATTTTCAATGACAACGAAGGTAGTGAGCTTAGAATACAGGAGGTCACGTTAGAGATAACAGATAAATACAAATATCTGGGCGTATGGATAAGCAATGGTACCGAGTATCTGAGGGAACACGAAATATACGTGACGACTAAAGGTAACAGGAATGCAGCAGTCATGAAAAATAGGGCACTGTGGAATTACAATAGGTATGATGTTGTGAGAGGAATATGGAAAGGCGTCATGGTTCCTGGGCTGACTTTCGGCAATGCGGTCTTGTGCATGAGATCAGAAGTTCAAGCAAGATTAGAAATTAAACAACGTGGAATAGGTAGGCTTGCTTTAGGAGCTCACGGGAATACACCAAATCAGGGAGTACAAGGTGATATGGGATGGACGTCATTTGAGGGCAGAGAAGCTAGCAGCAAGATAAAATTTGAGAAACGATTGAGAGAAATGGGGAAAGAGCGTTGGGCTAGGAAGGTTTTTAGCTACTTGTACATGAAGAATGTCGATACAAAATGGAGGAAACGAACCAGGAAGTTGACTGGTAAATACTTAGAAAACAGCAGGTGGCCAAACCAAAAAGAACTATCGGTTAAGAAGAAAGTGAAGGAAACGGAGACTGACATGTGGAGAATGGGCATGATTAAGAAGTCCGCACTAGAGATCTATCGAACTTTTAAGCAGGAAATTGCCAAGGAAAGGATCTATGATAATACTCGGGGTAGTTCTCTACTGTTTGAGGCCAGGACGGGAGTACTGCGAACCAAGACATATCGGGCCAAATACGAAGCGGTAGACACAGTATACAGTGCGTGTGAACAGGAAGAAGAAACTGCCGAACACTTGATAATGTTCTGTAAAGGGCTTCACCCTATAGTTCAGGATGATGGCGCAGAGTTTTTCAAAGCACTGGGGTTTAGGGACCGGGAGGGCAAAATAAACTTTAAGCGGGTAGACTTAACTAGAAGGAGGTTATCTGATTGGTGGCTAAAGTCAAAACACGAGTGAAAATTAAACTCTTCACTGCAAAGTACGAATCCTCAAACTCAGTTTTTAAGGGAAAAAATATAGTTTTTGGTTCATTAGGTATTACGGCTTGGTAGCGCTAGCCACCGCCCGATCTAAAGGGTACAGCCATATCCATCCGTCCGTCCGTCCGTCCGTCCGTCCGTCCGTCCGTCCGTCCGTCCGTCCATCCATCCATCCATCCGTCCGTCCGTCCGTCCGTCCGTCCGTCCGTCCGTCCATCCATCCATCCATCCATCCATCCATCCATCCATCCATCCATCCATCCATCCATCCATCCATCCATCCATCCATCCATCCATCCATCCATCCATCCATCCTAACGAAGCTGTGCATGTGCATTGAAATTCCTCTGCCTGCCTAACGTTATCGTTCCTAGTGGCGTGACTAACACTCAAAGCGTGAAGGAAACTTGTCAAAACTTCTCCAGGTTTAAGGATTCATTAACACGAAAATACCTTGTGCAGGCTGGGAACGTCGTCATCACGAATCGATCGTGCAGTACTCAAAGCCAGATTCCGCTCGCCTGCACTTTTATTTTTGTCTGTTCACAGCATTACTCGATGCAAAAAAAAAACATTTAAAGAGACAGCGTTAGCCAGCATGCTATTCCTCTATCAAAATATTTCCCTATGGGGCAAACATGCAAGAAACTCCCACGTTCTTAGACGCCGGTGCTGCATTTTAAACAACCCTGGATAGTCAAAAATAGTCAGGAGCTCTCGCCTACAACGTTTCTCGTAATGAAATTGTAGATTTGACGCGAAAACACTCAGTAATAATTATTGTCCCTCTATCGAAAAAGGATAGTCACTGTACCAGTAACATATTTCATGCGTGTCGCTACTTTTATTTACAAAGGAAGTTGTTCAACCATATAGTTGCGCTTGTTCCATATGAACGCGGTACAAATAAATATTTGAAACGCGCAATTATTCCATATCAAGCACACTAGCACATGGAGTTGTTCCGCAAAATAAAAAAAATATTTGAACCACGCAAGTATTTCTTAAACAGCACACTAAAGAAATACGGTTGTTCATGGCTAGATGTTACTATTCGGATATTTATGCCAACATCACTTTCAGGAGGCACACGCTCCACACAAATCTGATAGCCAGAATGGCAGTCCAGTAGAAAACCCGCTCTACTCATTTCGGGAAACTCTCTGAAACTTTATGTTAGCTTCATTGATAGAATAACATTAACACACGTGATCAAAAAAGAAACCTGGGTTCAAAAGAGCGTGCTCACACATGCCGACAAAAAGATCGGCAGCATGCGCGTTTCTGCCGACCGTGCTACCGAGACGGCTGACCGCGCCCCCTCGTCGTAGCGTTATCTAAGAAGGCCCCAATGAAGCTGCCAGATAACTGTCCAAATATTATCTGGACACGCTGGGATTTCGCTTTTCAACGCCGTGCGGGGACAGTTTGAGTACCTCTTACACCGTCCGACGGAGCATGCTCTTTCAGTAGTTTTAATCCGTGCTTTACACTGTTCTTATATTTTATTTTGGTTTCAACATCTTCGGTATTTTTTATCTTTCAAGCGTGGCTGCCTGGTATTTTTAGTATTTAACGTTTTGCTATGGTTATTTTTAGGATCAGGTATATAGTTCTTCACCTAATTCTTTCATATCAGGGGGTCACTCTGTGGCGTAAGAGTTTTAGATGCCGTGGTTACTTTCAGCTGTTTCTCCTTTTGGTAAGCAGTTGTCGGGTGGTTTAAATCGCTTCTTTTTCTTTATGTTTTCGTTCTGTTGTTTCCACGCATGCCTATAAAAGGCCTTGCGTTCGAAATAGTAAATTGGTTGTGAGTTCAGCGCTGGGTGCGTTTATTTCTCGGATGTTCCGTCTTTTAGAGCTGTCGATTCATATTAGGGAAATACGCACGGCGTAAACATAAAGGTTGGCGCTAAAGCTAAGCGTCATGTTTCCTTGAACACGTTTCTTTGTGCCGCGCTAATGCAAGCTAGTTCATGGATGACCAAGTCACTCGAGCTACAAAACTTCTTAAGAAAATAAGGATTGCATGTCATCATTTACATGCCACACTCATGTTGAACTTGTCGTATCACTGACTTGATGTACATAAAAATTGGTGTTGCATAGCCTCACGGTACGACGAACGTATGGCAGGAGTCAACGTAAAAATAATTACATGAATAGCATTGCGCACATGCCAAATTTTGTGAAGCACGGGCCGTTTCTAAACTTTATACTAACTCGGAACAAAGAAAGAAAATGCAGCTGAGAAAACATTTATGCCATGCCAAGTTTTGTGATTGACATTAAGATATAATTGCAAGCTCGCCGCATTATTTTTCACGCACACATTGAAGAAAAGTTTGAATGCAAATGTTGCGGGTACATACCGCGCACTCCCATATGTCTTCCATGAGTCGCAAGACAATAGGAGGATGCATCTACCATGCCCGAAGACGGATCACCTGTCTTCCTGTTGTCTTCCCCCCTGTCACTGCTAATGGGAAACCTGCGTCGATAAACATGTTTGTCCCCTGGAGGGGCCCGGCAGTTCGCTTTTGGAAAGAAAGCAGTCTGCGTTAAAGGCCTGGAGCAAGGAAAGAAGTGGCGCTCAGAGAAACTAAAAGGACGCCTTATTCACGCACTTATCCAGTTCTTGCAAGCGAGATAACCTATCGTGCATCGGCAAATGCGCCCATATGTTTATTGCATCATCACGTGGCCAATGCACTCTCGAACGCGTTGCTTAGCCATGCCACATAACTCAATTGAAGTCGCCAAAAACGGCCGAAAGATAATTACTTACCGCCTTAAACCCCTACACAGCATCCGCAGATTCCGACCAGGCAGTTTGGGTCTTTCGGCGTCGACCCGAAGGTCAACATTTACATACCTCGCGACACGACTGTCGAGCAGTTGCGCTTATGTTGAAAATTTGAGGTCACGTTTGGATCTGCGATTATACTGTAGATTCAGTCTTCTGCCTGACAACACACAAAAAGTGTCAGCGAAAGAGTGTAGCACTATGTACTTATTCTTCGAGGAACCACGGAAGCTTAGTAACATGATCTTATTTCAAGTGATAGTGTTTAAGCGAAACTTTCGTAAGCCACACGTTCCTGTACACCAGAAACGCGGTGCCGGCGATCTTGATGTAATGAGCTGGCGGGCAGCATATGGCAAGGCACGAATAAAATAAGCTTCTATGAAGACGTGGAATCGGCAATGAATAAGGTAAAAACACAGTATACTATAGTGATGGGCGACTTTAATGCAAAGGTAGGGAAGAAGCAGGCTGGAAACCAGGCAGTAGGAGATTATGGCATCGGTACTAGAAACGCCAGAGGAGAGCTACTAGTAGAATTCACAGAACGCAATAATTTACGTATTTTGAATACCTTCTACCGAAAACGAGAAAACCGCAAGTGGACATGGAGGAGCCCTAATGGCGAAAATAAGAACGAAATAGACTTTATGATGAGTGTACACCCAGGAATCGTGCAGGATGTGGAAGTGGTTGGCAAGGTACGATGCAGTGACCATAGAATGGTACGGTCTCGAATTCGCCTAGACTTGAAGAAAGAACGACAGAAACTGATACGCAAGAAGCCAATCAATGAGCTAGCACGGAGAGGGAAAGTACAAGAATTCAGAGTGTCGCTGCAGAACAGGTACTCGGCTCTTAGTGAGGGAAACAACCTTAGCGTAGATACAATGAATGATAATCTGACGAGTATTATTACGCAGTGTGCAGTGGAAGCTGGAGGCAGGGTAGTTAGACAGGACACTGGCAAGCTTTCCCAGGAAACGAAGAACCTAATTAAGAAGCGTCAAATCATGAAAGTGTCAAGTACAACAGACAAAATATAACTGGCAGAGCTTTCAAAGTTGATTAATAGACGTAAGGTATGCGATGTAAGAAGGTATAACATGGAGAGCATTGAACACGCTCTGAAAAACGGAGGAAGCGTCAAAGCAGTGAAGAGGAAACTTGAGATAGGCAAAAGTCGTATGTACGCACTAAGGTACAAAGAAGGCAAAATTACTACCAATATGGATAGGATAGTTAAAATAGCGGAAGAGTTTTACAGAGATCTGTACAGTAGCGGAGACAACCACGATCTTAATACTATAAGAGCTAGCAGTAACCCAGATGACACCCCACCAGTAATGATAGAAGAAGTCAGAAAAGCTTTGGAGAGCATGCAAAGAGGCAAAGCTGCTGGTGAGGATCAGGTAACATCAGATCTGCTGAAAGATGGAGGACAGATTGTGTTAGAAAAACTAGCCACCCTGTTTACGAGGTGTCTCCTGGCGGGAAGAGTACCAGAGTCTTGGAAGAACGCTAAAATCATCTTAATACATAAGAAAGGAAATGACAAGGACTTGAAGAATTACAGGCCGATCAGCTTGCTCTCTGTAGTATACAAGCTATTTACAAAGGTAATTGCTAACAGAGTAAAGAAAACATTAGAATTCAATCAACCAAAGGAACAAGCAGGATTTCGAACAGGCTACTCAACAATTGACCACATTCATACTATCAACCAGGTAATAGAGAAATCCTCAGAGTATAACCAACCACTATACATAGCCTTCATAGATTACGAGAAGGCGTTTGATTCAGTAGAAATATCAGCCGTCATGCAGACACTGCGGAATCAGGGCGTAGATGAAGTATATATAAACATTCTGGAAGAAATCTACAGGGAATCAACTGCTACCATAGTGCTTCATAAAGAAAGCAAGAGAATACCAATCAAGAAGGGTGTAAGGCAGGGGGACACTATCTCCCCAATGCTATTTACCACGTGCTTATAGGAGGTTTTCAGAAGCCTAGAATGGGAGCAGTTAGGGATAAGAGTTAATGGAGAATACCTTAGTAACCTGCGCTTCGCCGATGACATTGCATTGCTGAGTAACTCAGGGGACTAATTGCAACTCATGATTACGGAGTTGAACAGGGAGAGCAGAAAGGTGGGTCTTAAAATTAATGTGCAGAAAACGAAAGTAATGTACAACAACCTCGGAAAGGAGCAGCGCTTCGAGATAGGTAATAGTGCACTTGAAGTTGTAAAAGACTATGTCTACTTAGGGCAGGTAATAACCGCAGAGCCTAACCACGAGATTGAAGTAACTAGAAGAATAAGAATGGGGTTGAGCACATTCGGCAAGCACTCTCAAATTATGACAGGTAGATTGCCACTATCCCTCAAGAGAAAGGTATATAACAGCTGTATCTTGCCAGTACTTAGCTACGGAGCAGAAACCTGGAGACTTACAAAGAGGGTTCAGCTTAAATTGAGGACGACACAGCGAGCAATGGAAAGAAAAATGGTAGGTGTAACCTTAAGAGACAGGAAGAGAGCAGAGTGGATTAGGGGACAAACGGGAGTTAAGGATATCATAGTTGAAATAAAGAAGAGGAAATGGACGTGGGCCGGGCATGTGGCGCGTAGACAGGATCACCGCTGGTCATTAAGGGTAACTAACTGGATTCCCAGAGAAGGGAAGCGGGTTAGGGGGAGACAGAAGGTTAGGTGGGCAGATGAGATTAAGAAGTTTGCGGGTATAAATTGGCAGCAGCAAGCACAGGACCGGGTTAACTGGCGGAACATGGGAGAGGCCTTTGTCCTGCAGTGGACGTAGTCAGGATGATGATGATGATGATGATGATGATGAATAGAATAAAGGCCAACACAATGTGATGAGGAGACAACTTACGTAATTTTCTCAAACGGTGCTACAGCTGAGAAACGCCAATAGAAATTGTACAAGCTTTCATATACCACTTCACAATAAGCAACACTTCTATGAAGATACGTTTCACTTTTGCGTTTACCTATGACGAAGGGTGTCTTTTTTAATTTGTCCTGAGAAGGAGGGGGCACACCTTGTGCCGCTCTTCGGTGATCCCACTCTACCTGATACGTTTGCGTCTTGAAACAACGCCTCTAATTTACATTCCGCGCTGTGAAAAGCCTAATGGCCAAAGTGGGTTAATGTGGAAACCACACATGTAGGCATTACGCAAATACACATTGATTCATTGATATCTGGGGTTTAACGTCCCAAAACCACCCTGTGATTATGAGAGACGCCGTAGTGGAGGGCTCTGGAAATGTCGATCACCTGGTGTTCTTTGACGTGCACCCAAATCGAGCACGCAGGCCTACAGCATTTTCGCCTCCATCGAAAATGCAGCTGCCGCAGCCGGAATTATCACGTGACCAGTGGGTTAGCAGCCAAATACCTTAGCCACTAGACCACCACGGCGGGGGAACGCAAATGCGCAGACAAACGCATAGAATATGCGACAATGGCCCTAAGCAACCAACCATGTGTTCGAAAGTAAACACGAATCGCACTTGTGGGCAGAGTTGCCATGCCATGAAGACAAAAATAGCCACGAAATTGAAAAAAATGCCAAAATGTAACCAGTGTGAGCTAAAAGGCTGCTCCATCTGTGTGATGTTGTTTTGCATACATGCAACAAACTTTTGGCGAAAATGAGTACAGCATGATCACTCTAAAATTAGAATTACTGAGATTCAAGCATCAATTGGCGACTGTATTTCGTGTGGACCTGTGCGCTGGTACCAAAATTGCCGGTGGCAGTGCGCCCTTGTTTCCATCTTTCGTGGTGGCGCGTCAACAGCGCGGGGTCCATCGAATCGGTGGCGGTAGGGGATATGATTCAGGAGTTGTTAAAAAAGAAACTTCTTCTCTAAATATTAAAGAAACCTTTCTCTGAAAGGGCGAAACGTGATAGCGGCATGATATTTATTCATTTTTATTTATATTGTGTAACTTAATGTAATTTATTTTCAAGTACTGCTGTCTCAGTTTTATATTAGTAACTGGTGCAAATACATATGTTCAGCAGGTTGAAAAAGTACAGTTTAACAAAATACATGTCTACGCGATTCTCTTTTACAATTTATCAGCTGCTAGTCTGCGCAGAAACCCATCAATCTCATTCCGAAAACGCACGTTCTGCAGAAAAGCAGGAAAAAAACGAGAACGAGCATAATATTTAGAGGATCAAATCACTGGGTAAGGTGTGTAGGAGATGCAAAGAAGCATATAGGCGCTAGAACACACGAACCAGTGTCAACTATTTTATTTATGCAGGAGCATGACACGATTCCAAGTGCGTCGATATTCGAGAAAAGCTGCAGCTATTAAACATGGACATGTGAAATAGGCGAGAAACGCTGATCATAGTGACAAAATATAAGCTGTATTGTTTTTGAAGCAGATTCTAACGTAGTTATGTCATATTTATGGTGAGGTGACCAAGCAATCAACGTATATTTGAGTCTCACCGAAGTCCTAGTCAGCATTCTTTTGTCAAGTTGCCTAACCCGGTCGTTACCATGACAAAGCAAAAAGAGCGTTTTCGCTATAATCTGAAAAGTACTCCAGCGTGCATTGTAGCCTACCAAATTATGAACAATAAAATTGTATTTCCGAAACACACGAATTGCAGAAACATAAAAATGCTCCTGAATGAATAAAAATGTCAAATTTTGGCAGTCAGGAGATAAATAGTGCCGTAAAACACTAGACATGCAAAAATATTGAGGAGAAAATTCAGAATATATGTTTGCAAGATGAGTGACCCAGTAATAGTGTAAAAGTAATAAATGTTCCATGCGCTGTTTTTATTAACACTTACAAAGAAAATTGGAACCCAGGTCCCACTTCATAGATCATGCCATGCGGTGAAGCATTGCCAAAATTTTCCTGAGACACAGGTTTAGTGTCGAAGGCCGACACTAGGTGACTTTAGTTATGTTCAACTGTCTTCAAGGAATGCCGCCGTTGATTGATATGTGGGGTTCAACGTCCCAAAACCACCTTATGATTATGAGAGACGCCGTATTAGAGGGCTCCGGAAATTTCGACCACCTGGGCTTATTTAACGTGCGCCCAAATCTGAGCACACGGGCCTACACCAGTTCCGCCTCCATCGGAAATGCAGCCGCCACAGCCGGGATTCAAACCCGTGACCTGCGGGTCAGCAGCCGAGTACCTTAGCCACTAGACCACCGCGGCGGGGCAAGAAATGCCACCGTTGCTGACATATAAATACCATTGCCACTCGAATAAAGCATTTCTTGTGTGGCATGGGTTGAGTGTGCTCGTTGTCCTCAGTCGCGTCGTATTGCCGACACTATAATCTTGCGACGAGGTTTTCAATCACACCACGATGGCTTCCACCGCGTTTTCGCCGCAAGCCCCCTTTCTAACAACCCCGGGCAATCCAGCCATACCATGGAGCCACTGAATACACCTTTCCGAGATTTTTTTTTTTCTTACGTCAAGGGGCTGTCCACCTGAGCCCCACCATCGAGCCCTGCTGTTGCACTGCCTGGACCGACCCGGATGAACAACGTATTTTCGATGCACTTTCTGCGACGCCCACCCCACCGCAGCCACCGACAACTGAGCCGTTGGCCACCGCCCCTACCTCAACCGGTGAAGGCAATGACCGTGGTGTGACCCCCAAGCAAGAGCAGCAGCGACGAGTCTCCCGGAAGTATACGACACGGCACGCGAGTTTCTACAAGGACATTTTTCCGGCGCACGCAATATTCACCTAGAAGGACATCAATTCCGTGGGCGCCATCAGCTGCGTGGGGAGTCCATCCCAACGTAGACCTCGCGCATCGCGAACTGGCAGCTTCTTACGAGTTCTCTGAGCATGCCAACGATAATACGTGCGATCAATTAGTTACCGAAGTTGCATACCCGCAGTTGCAATCACGGTTGCTCTTGGAAGGTGACACGTTGACGTCCGGCAGTGCCGTTGAAATTGCGCTACTCAGCGAGGAAGCGCAGCTGCAGTCGGAAACTTTTTCAAATTGCGTTGTGTGCATCACACGCCAACATCCGCGTCGGTACGACGCTTCCGACCGAAGCACGCACGATAATCACCGATGCAGCAACGAGGCACGCCCCTTTTGTCAGAGCTGCCCTAGCTTGCTTGTCAAACGAGCTCGCCATCTTCAAATACCAATGCTGCCAATTTTCAGTACAGCAAAAATATGCAGACCCATGGTAATTTCAGCACACGTCAGACAGCATGCCCCACTCGCGGAGGAACAGCATGTGGCCACTTCATGTGAGTGTGCTGAGGCAGAGCACAAAGACAACGCCTGACTCGAGTCCAAAAAGGAGTTTCTGCATCATATGTTATTGATGTAGTAGTCTTGCCAGTCACCATGATGTCAGAACAGCACGTTGCTAAGTTATTTGTCGACATAAGATCTTCTGTGTAAATTGTATGGGAACAAGAATTTCGAAACTTGTTCGAAGGGGTTCAGTTCTCCAGCTGTGCCGTTATGTTGTTGGACTTCCAATGCTGGAAGATCCCTGTACTGGTCCAGGTTAAAGCAAGCATCTCGTTTGAAGGGAAAACAGCCGTTATAGCGATCGATGTCACCCCCGAAGGAACTTCTGAATCTGGACGCGGTTCAAGCTTCAAGACTACACGTTGTCGGCGCACAGCTACGCTGCCTGTGCATGGATGCCGAAGCTTCAGAGACCACGAGTCAGAAAACGGCAACATCTGCACATGCGGGCGGCGCAGTTCCTGCCAGCTCATTGAAGTTCAATATGAAACCTTTTTTATGGGCTAAGTTTTCACATTTGTTTTCACCGGGCTTGGTCTGGCCAAAAGCGTCCAGAATCAAGTCAAAAGGAAGCTGTCAGTCCCCCCAGTGGTGCAGAAGCTGAGACGCTTCCTATTTTCTTTGAGCAAGTGAGTTAGTCACCAGCTTCAGTGGCTCCTCTCCGATGGTGTAATTGAAAGGGCTAACGCCTCGCAATATCCGTCGTCCGCAAGAAAGGCGGCAGCATCTACCCATGCGTCGATCTCAGAGAGCCCAACGAAGCAATTGTAGTTGATAGCTTTCCACTGCCTCAAACGGAAAAGCTACTGCACTCTATTAATGGTGCACATTACTTCTCAAAGTTCGACTTAGCCTCTGCATATCAGCAAGTTATCCTTCACCCGAACAGCAGAGACCTCACGGCTTTCATTACGCACGATGACCTTTTACTGTTTAGGAGTGTGCTTCGGATCGGCGTCTGCTCCAGCCGCATTTCAGCAACTCATGACTACCACCATGCAGGGTTGCAAGGGGCCCTCTGCTACATAGAATATATCATCATCTTTGGCAGGACCGAACTGGAGCATGTGAGAAATCAGGAGCAAGCTTTGCTGCAAATCTCCAAATCTGGACTTAAACTCAATGATAAGTGTGTCTGTAATGCATCAGAGCTATCATTTCTTGGATATTATGTCAACGCAAAAATAGCCTCCTTCAAGCAAACTTTGACGATATTCTAAACGCTGCCACCTTTCGCCCTCATATGTAGGCATACTGCGTTCATTTCTTGGTCTTGTGGAGTATTATGCCAAGTTTATTCCCAACCTTGCCGAAGAGGTGAAACCTATGCGTAGGCTACTTCGCAAGGGCATTAATTTTGAATGAGATCTTCCTGCTCGACAAAGATTTACAGAGGTAATTAACTTCTTTACATACATAAGAGCACTGCGAATGTCCAACCCAGTTCTCCCAGTTATTGTAACCATAGACGCATCTGCATATGGCCTGGGTGCAGTACTGCAGCAAGTTGTCGGACCATCCGTCGAACTGCTGCATTAGCATCACGAACCTTGACAAAGACAGAACGGAAGTACTCGACAGGAGAACGTGAGGCCCTGGCCTGTCTATGGGCTTGTGAGAAATGTCACATTCACCTCTGGGGACTATCATCAACTTTGGTAACAGACCACCAGGCCCTCGTATCTTTGCTGTCAACACAAAGCACAGGACAGCGGCCCCTTCACATTGCAAGGTGGACTGCTCGGTGGCTGCGTTACAACTTGGTTGTACAATTCCGGCGTAGGGAACACATCAAAGTAGCAAATGCTTTGTCCCGGCTTCCTGTACCAGCCACAGAAGGCTGCCTTAAGATTGAAGAAGCAATAGTGTCCACCGTAACGTCTTCAGTACATATCAACAGCCTCCGTATTGCCACAGCCGTGGATTGTAAGCTCCAGCAAGTTGCATAATTCGTTCAGGCTACATGGCCAATCAAGAAAACATTGTCACTTGAGGTGTGAGAGAAACTGTCCGTAGCGGATGGCCTATTGATGTGCTGAAAACGCGTTGCAGTTACAGCCAAGCTGATATTTGTTCAACAAGCGCTGAATCGCACCCGGTAATGGTGAACACCAGCGCCATCGCGAGAATTAGTGGTGGCCAGGTCTGGACAAACAGATTTAGAGTAATATGCACAGCTGCGCAACCTGTCAAGCTGCAGACAAGAGCGTTAATTGCTACTCCACTCCACTGCAGCCAGTAGCCCTTTCTGACCGGCCTTCGATTGTTGTGGATAGATAACAGGGGTACCAACGCACGCAGACCGGGTCACATCTGGCTCTACTTATCCGTCCTCAAGAGCCAAGTCAGAAGACCTGCGGGTCAGCAGCCGAGTACCTTAGCCACTAGACCACCGTGGCGGGGCACAAAGACATTATGACACATGAAAAAACCTTTACAATCCTCAGCCCCAACCGGCAGATCCGAAAGCACTCTCTTTAACACCGCCTCATCCGGACGAAAACTTGGGTGCAGATATCCCACTTGCAGAGGTAAAACAGGTCCTTGCTTCTATTATTCGGGGCACTGCACCAGGGCCGGATCGTATAACATACAAGATCCTCAGAAACTTAGATGACGTGTCTTTACAGGAGCTCACGGATCTCGTTAACGAACACTGGAGCAAGGGCACACGGCCTTGTGTTTGGAAAGTTGCGAAAATTAATCTGATTCCGAAATCAGGTAAATCACTACATTTAGGGGGTGCTCTTGGTAATCAACATATGTTGATTACCAAGAGCACCCCTAAAGATAAGGACATCGGCATACCCGAAATTTTCGCCCTAACGCGGTACACACGTCGCAATATAGTAGGTGATTTTAATGCACGCCATACCGCTTGGGGTTACATAACTAACTCACTGAAAGGGAACCTTGCACACAATGCCATGATGCACCACGCACTTACCTTAATTACTCATCCTACTGTGCCAACGCGAGTAGGCACTAGCACCGCCAGAGATACCATGCCTGACTTCGCGATGGTGAGTGCACATATAATAGTAAAAATACATCAGGTTCTGCCGGATACATTCGGTAGCGGCCACCATGTGATCCAAGCTATCATAATACAAAATTACGAAATTTTCCAACCTACAATGCAGACCCTCATTGACTTGGATAAACTCCACACATATATCGCCGCAGAGGATACCACTCCGCATTCTATAGAGTTCTGGACTCAAAAAATACAAGATGCTGTTGATAGGGCTAGTAAAAACATTAAGAAAACGCAAAATGCGCCTCACGTTGACCCCCATCTCCTCATCTGTGGGAGGCCTGACGAAGCCTTTGTAAACGATGGAAGCGTCGGAGACTAAACCGCAAACTTCGCCTACGTATCGCTGCAATCACTGAGGAGGCTGCACGTATGCCACTCGGTTGGCCAAAGCAATCTGGAAAACTTTTGCGGGACACTGAAAGGAACACTTGGTACAAAACATACATGAAACATCCTAAGGGCCTTTTTAGATCCCACGTCGACCAAAACCCACATTCACACGGCTACCCAACGGCTCATTTGCCTAGAAGATCGAGCAAAAAGGCACAGATATCATTGATTGATATGTGGGGTTTAACTTCCCAAAACCACCATATGATTATGAGAGACGCCGTAGTGGAGGGCTCCGGAAATTTCAATTACCCGGGGTTCTTTAACGTGCACCCAAATCTGAGCACACGGGCCTACAACATTTCCGCCTCCATCGGAAATGTAGCCGCCGCCGCCGGGATTTGAACCCGCGACCTGCGGGTCAGCAGCCGAGTACGTTAGCCACTAGACCACCGCGGCGGGGCACACAGACATTATGACATATAAAAAAACCTTTACATTCCTCGGCCCCTACCGGTGTATACGAACGCACTCCCTTTAAAACCGCCTTACCCGGACGAAAACTTGAATGCAGATATCCCACTTGCAGAGGTAAAACAGGTCCTTGCTTTATTACCCGGGACACTGCTTCAGGGCCGGGTCGTATAACATACAAGATCCTCAGAAACCTAGATGACGTGTCTCTACAGGAGCTCACGGATCTCTTTAACGAACACTGGAGCAAGGGCACACGGCCTTGTGTTTCGAAAGTTACAGAAAGTAATCTGATTAC
Source organism: Rhipicephalus annulatus (assembly GCA_013436015.1). Taxonomy (NCBI): domain Eukaryota; kingdom Metazoa; phylum Arthropoda; class Arachnida; order Ixodida; family Ixodidae; genus Rhipicephalus; species Rhipicephalus annulatus. The sequence goes on from WOVY01012251.1 coordinate 91,667, forward strand.
GAAATCAGGCAAATCACTACTTCTCCAAAATTCACGACCCATTTCGCTCACGAGCTGCGTAGGTAAACTTTTTGAGCATGTTCTTTTCCATCCACTACAGCCACATTTAGAAGCTAGCGATTTCTTTCCTAACATCCAGTTTGGGTTTGGCTTTCGACCCAACTTATCGGCGCAGGATGTCCTCCTGCATGTTAAAGAGACTCTATTCCATCCCAAACGGCAGACAACCCAAACCAGAGCCAATCTCGCATTAGACATACAAAAAGCTTTCGACAATGTAGGTCACGAATACATTATCAGGACATTGGCCACAACTGGCTGTGGTCGTAGGACCTGGTATTATGTCAAAACTTTTTTGCCAAATCGCACCGCCGAGGTTAGATTAGGTACACTCACATCCGCCACTTTCCCCCTCCCAAACAGGGGCACACCCCAGGGAGCTGTCCTATCGCCACTCTTATTCAATGTAGCCTTGGCCCCACTGGCCAAATAGCTCGCTAATATCTTTAAATTACAGCATGCATTTTACACCGATGATATGACTCTGTGGGTGTGCCATGGCTCTATTGGGGAGGCACAAGACGTTTTACAAACTGTCATCAACGTCATCGAGCGCCATATGAGTAGAATGGGCCTCCACTGCTCGCCAGAAAAGTTGGAGTTACAGTTAAACCCCGCATGCACGACCCAAGCATTGACCTGCACGTGCATGATCAACCTGTGCCAAGAGTACATAAAATCAGGGTATTGGGTGTACACATACAGTCAAACTTAGACGCAAACTACACCTTGAACATTCTTGGTAAGCGGATAAAGCAAATTTCAGGACTGATCTGGCGGGTTGCTTCGCATAATCATGGTCTACCCGAAAAGGACACCATGCAAATTGTTGAAGCTTTGGTGGTAAGTCGCCTTGCTTATGATCTTCCGTATTGCCACCTCACTCAAAAGCAAATGAAGCGGGCTAACAGTCTGATCAGGTGGGCGGTTAAAACCACATTTAGGTTGCTGATGCGCACCAAAACTACTCTTCTCCTAGAGACTGGTCTGTATTATACAATGCGAGAAATAATACAGGCACAGAGAAGCAATAAATCTCTGCGCCTTTGTCGGACACCTAAAGGGCGGTACCTGCTCCGAACTCTGGGGCTCGAATCAATCGACACCATGCGTAACGAAGAAGCATGGTCGCCTATTCTAATAAGCGTTGCGGCACGCAAGTAACTCGAACCATTTCCGCGCAACATGAATCCACAACGCCATCCGGGCCGACGCAAGGCACGCGCTGATTAATACATATGGTGGTACAAAAATCATGAAGACGTCCTCTATGTCGATGCTGTGGTAGGCCCACTTGACGGAATTGTGATGGCTGCTGCCATGACAGAAGACAGGCGCATCAGCATTTCCGCGTTCGTTAAAACGGCACGCCACGACGTGGCCGAGGGGGTCGCACTAGCCCTAGCAGTGGTGCATGCGGCTGCAGATTCTACCATTACAGAAATTAGCACCGATTCCCAGAGCGCTCATCGATACTTCCGTCAAAACATAGCACCAAGGACAGTCTCACGCATACTGAGCAACATTTCTTCACTTCTCTATATGGTGACTATCTCGTGGGTGTCTGGCCATGAGTGTATCCTCGGGAATGAGCGCGTTCATGCGCAAGTTCTAGGTCTTTCCATCCGGACCCTGGTGGCTCGCTCACCCGAACCCGTGAGAAAACCACAAGAGGGAATCCGCACCTCCCATGATATTACGAGATATTACCGAAACAGCAGACGAAATTTCCCTACCCAACACTTCTCCCTCACCCCTAATCAGAGTTCAGTTTGGCACCAGCTGCAGACAAAAGCATTGATTTCTCCCTATCTGGCACACCTATTTACCCCACTCTCAACCAACCACATTGCACCACCTGCGGGGCACCCCGGGCTGATCTTTTCTACTGCTTGTGGAGCTGCCCAAAGCCCGTGGTGGTAGACCTTATCCCTAACCCTTCACTTTCCTCGTGGGAGGCTGTTCTACGGGTCACTGAATCGGACGGTGCTGGTGCACCGGGCCTGCCTAGAGATGTCAGCCAGGGGGCTCCCGGACGTCTAGGGGCCGAACCACATTTATTTGATTTTTTTAAAATAAAGATGTGTTCTCCTCCTCCTCGGTTGTTGGGCCATTTGAGCGTGCATCAGCTGACTGAAGTTTTGTCATCTCTGTAGTCGATTACTTCTCGAAATGGCCGGAAACAGCTTTCTGCCATGAAGCTTTGTCCCATACAGTGCCTGACTTCATGTTGTCAATATTTGCGCGGGAAGGTTATCCGGTTGAACTCGTCTCGGATCACAGACAACAGTTGACATTTACAGGATTCGAGTTATTTTTTTCAAGACGGTTATTTTCTTTAACACTGCTTTTTTTCGGCTGTATGTCACTCCCAAGCCAATGGACAAGTCGAAAAGTTTAACCAAATTCACCGAATTTTACTAAGGAATGCTTCGCATTGAATATTGCGAAAAACATATGCACACAGCGCCATCTATTGAGTAACTCATAAGCTACAGGTGGCTACGTACTACGCTTACAAAGGGGGGAACAACCCATGGTCGAAGGAGCTTCACCACTAAAATGGCTGCGAAGTGACAGCGGTGAGACAGCGAACAAGTACAACGAGACAGTAAGGCAGAGGCGACTGCGAGACAGCCCCGAAGCGATGGAAGCCAACGACCCGTATGAGAGGTGTGTCTGCAGTTGGAACATCGGTGTCGTAGCTGTGGCTCTCTGCGGTTTTTCTCGAACCTAAGAATCAACATACAAACAAGTTTTAAAGACGATAGTCTTGCTTGGAGACCTTCGACGCAAAAACTTTGGCCTGTCAGTTTGTGCATTTGTCAGTTTGTCCACCGTTACCGCGAAATTAGTACTCTAAGCGGCACCAGCCGATGCCCCAAACGGCCAACCCCATCCGCAGTGACCACCAATGTTGCTCCAGAACCAGCGTTCATACGAGTGCGATTGTCAAATAAAAAAGCAATTATTGCGCATATCTGAGTCACCATAACAACACGTATATATTCTGCATTTTCGTCGTTTACTAGAAAAGGCAGACATAAGTAGCACTAGAGACCGTGGCGCTGATCACGCTGCGCTCATCATCCAACGCTTGCACGGAAAGGCGAGTGTTTCCAACGCTTTGCTAAAACGAGACGGTGGTGGCACCTACCCGTCGCCTAGCGTTCTACACCTTATCACCTCTGAGGCGGGGGTGCACCAATTTTTCTTTAATCCTCCTTGGGGTGCACACCCGTCTCAGAGCCACGCGCTTTGTTTTTGAAAAAAAAAAACTGCCAGATGGCGGTCATGTTTCACGCGTGACGTGACTTGATGCGCTCATTCGCCTTCGCTGCACGCTCGAGGCACTCTAACGCAACGCCTCCAGAATACCATTCACAATTTTTCTTGAGCAGAACATCAAATAAATGTTTTGTTCACTCTCTCCTTACGCAAGACTATCGTCTTTCGAGATATTTGCAGTAGATTAAATGCAGATACGGGGCCAATTTTTAGCTAAGGCTTAGTTAGCAACAACCTAGAGGGAACCACGTCTGACTTCGAAATCGTCCAGTTTCGCTTTTTCACACATTGCACTACTTAGTGCAAACATCGCCATCATTTTTTAACACGGAAGTGTTTCACGCCGAGGCACCACGGCTCCACTGAGGTACTTATGTCACGGAAATGCGTGCTAACAAACCAGCGACCTCGCACTCCTCAGTGCACTATGCTAACCATTAAGCCACAACGCAAACCTCCTCCAACACGTTAATGGTGAGCCATTTATATACACCATGTACCACCGGCGGTCCACGGAGCTCAAAAACTTCAGCGCGTTTTGCCACCCCACGCATCATTGTCAGGGCTACCACTTACTTTCGAGCCAATGTCGCCAAACGACGAGCAAAAAGTCGCCAAAAGTCGCCGTTTTTCATCAGATTTCACCAAAAATGTCGCCATACTGAAATGTGTGGTATGCCTACTAATAAAGATTGAAATTATGTATAGCAGCGTAGAAAACAGTACCATCCACAACCCCTGAATTAAACTGACGTTTTTCAGTGCCAGTGGCCTTAGTAGGTTCACAATGGAAGTGCTTGGGACATCTGGCTCTCCAACCAGTCGTGACATGGCCTTTTGGCACAAGGGATACCGTTCGGTATGAATGGTACGCTCATGATATTCATTCGTTGCAGTCCGTTCATTTTTAAGGTGAAGGTGTGGTAAACCTCGTGTGAAAGGCGCGGCAGCATTTTTGTAAAGAGCGTTACGAATCCTATATGAATTAAAAGTTCTATCGAAGGGTATTCGTCTTAGAAGCACTAATTCCTAGTGACTCCCATTACTTTTGAGTACGGACTAATATGATACCATGGGCGCCTCTGCCAATTTTCTATATTGACTTAAAGAAACATATGGACAATGTAAAATGCTATTTTGCAATTGTTTTTTACTGCACACGCTCGCCGAGCACAGTAGAAGATAGCTGAATAAATTATTTTTTTTATTTCACACACAATACAGCCATAAATATTCTTAAGTACTCGACCACGACGCACTTCCAAGGTATTATGGAAGAGACACTATTATAATTGCTGGAAGGCCTTGGATCATTCGTGGTCATTCAGCAAAAAAAAAAACCTTCCTCCTAAACAATGAAGTTTTTTTATGTTTTTGACTGCAGCTGAGGGCCACTATGAATTCCTAAGACAGAATTCCAGAGATCCACCTTCATCATATTGCGAAGTTCTGTGTTAGTCAATACTTCATCAGAAAATACTGTTTCGCCTTCAGCATTTGATGTTGGAAGTGTCAGGAGCACGGCCTATGCTCGAGCATGGTTCCAGTGGCGAGCGCTGACAATGAGCATACACCATACTCCGAATGCTAGCCCCTCATAGCGAAAGTGTGGTGGTATTGGTCACTTGAGGCGAATACAGAGCGAAGCAGTCACTACAACAAGAGAGGGATCGTAGTATAGCGTCATCATCATCGCCATTCATCATCATCGTCACTTTTCTAGCCACCGCGTTGCGCCTCTCGTGCAGCTCATACGACAGCTCGAGGCTCGAGATGTGGAGAACGAGCTTCTGGCCTGACGGTTCGGACGTGGCAGCCGCCGCCGTTCCGCTTCGGCAATCGCCTTTGATAATAAAGTGGCGAGAGAACGACACGACCACGTTGGCCGCCGTCCCGTCTTCCCCTCTTGCTACAGTAGCATTTCTGGAAATAAAATGAAGAATTTTATAACAAGTTCACTACTTGAATAACTTAGTTACAAAACAGCAAATACTGTCTGACGTACCAGTTGCCTAGCTGCTCCAGAAGTTAAAATTTAAATAAGCTTAACACGGAAGAACTATGTCTAACCCCGCTACCTTGTGGAACATCGAGCAGTCCTCTGACTTTAGTTTCGCTGGAAGTTTGCTGATCGAGGCACCAGTGCCTCCGGGATTTAGATTAATTAAGGAGCGATACAAATGAAAAACAGGACGAACGTACTGAATAACCCTTTAAGTCCACCTTAACCTGGCGCATCCAAAACCAAGAAAACAGAAAAAAATGTCACTCATTCGTTGCGAACACAATGAGCTTAAAGTGCATAACTCAGTCAAGACCTAAGCCGGAAATCATCAATAATTCAACATGTCCCAATCCAGTTTTTAATTGCCATGGACATCTCGAATTCGCCAATAGACCAGTGATTCGCACAGTGACCAATGTTGCCACCAGTGGCAGACCTGTGCGCGCGTGCCTCCAAATGGCGCTATGCACGATTATATTCGGATTCGAGTGCTTTGTACCTGTTGTGCTTCCACAGCATGTTTGCTTCGTAGTTACAGTGTTTAAAGAGGGCATAAACGTCGCTGTCACGGCCATTTTTTACGAAAGAATCGTGCTGGCATGAAAGGGCATGCTGGCCATAGCTTGCTCACGCACGACGATGTGGCAGCTGTTCGCGCTCGTCGTGTGTGTAACTGAGCGCTAATTTTATGCACCCTTTTTTTATTGTCGAGCAGTGACTCTTTGTCCGCGCTCGTCCTCCGTATGCTCATTTCGTCCATGCTTTCTGTTTGAGGTGTGCGCTTGCAAGTTTCAAGCCGTTCTTCAGGTGACAGTTGTTGCTGTAACATTCATTCGTTCATCCGAAACTGTGCACATTGATCGCTAAGCCAACTTTGCAAGAACTTTCGTGTTATAACGATCCCTAAAGAGAGGGATCAGCCACATCTTTTTTCCGTCAGAAAACTGAGCATGCACAAAATCATGACACAATTCATTGACAAATTGATATGTGGGTTTTAACGTCCCAGAACCACCATATGATTGTGAGAGATGCTGTAGTGGTGGGCTTCGGAAATTTCGACCACCTGGCGTTCTTTAATATGCACCTAAATCTTAGCACACGGGCCAACAGCATTTTTGCCTCCATCGAAAATGCAGCCGCTGCAGCCAGGATTCAATCCCGCGACCTGCGGGTCGGAAGCCGAGTGCCTTAGCCATGGCTAAGTGCACTAAATCACCACGGTGGGGTGGGGCATTCATTGACAAATTTTCGTCGCAATCGAAGCCAGTTTCGAGAAAGTCTGGCGTGGAAAGAAGGTGATTGGAATATACCATTGCTCTCTACTGCCCAAAATTCAAGTAAAAAGAAGCTGCCTGTGGTATCTAATTTTTTTCACGATAGCTTCAATAGATTTAGTTAAGTGTGTGGCAGCAGCCGGAAAGTGGGGCATAGAAAATTCAACTTGGTCGAAAAGTTCCGGGGAGGACTTTCAACTTCTGCCAGAATGATTCGGCTGAAGCGTTTGTAGCATTTGCGTCGGTTGCGAGGAAGGATAGCGTGACCTTCAAAGATACGCATGGGCAAGCCTCCGCAGGCATTGGCGCGCACCGGGCGCTAAACATCGCTTCGTAGCATTTTAATGACCTTTTGTTTCTTTCGTTGCTGTTAGGAATAAAAAATGATACATTAAGTCAGCGCCCGAATAATAAAAACCACAATTACGGAGGTTTCGCAAGCCGAATCGATAATGAATAGGTGGATTGAGACTTTCAGCATCCTTTCTATAACGATGCGGTGACATGCGCGCCACCACGCTCGACAAAAGAAACAGACGCGTGTTTTTTAGTTGGACTACTACCTTAACTGTTCATGAAGCCCAGCCCTCTTACGGCAGAATAACCCCCCTGTTGTCCCTTCTCTCTGCCTTTCTGCCACCGAAGCATGAGTACGCATAGAATACGATGAGATTCAGATAATAACTTGCGATATAACCATGAGGGGCCCCGTATTGGGGGACCCCGGGTTAATTTACATCTTTTGCGCTTTTTGAGAGGGTGTTCTCAGCGCTCATCGAAATGCGCACTTGAGCAACGCCTGCAGAGTTACCACCCACGCACCGAGAGTGTTAGTAACGTCGGGCATATTAAGTCTAGTTTGAACTGTACTGAGTGAGCGGGCCTGTTCATCAAGTGCGGATGAATGAAGGAAGCGATTTAAATCCAAGAAATCCCGGCTAGTCGGCACTGCAAAAGAAAAAAAAAGCAACGCCGTCCACAAGAGGTTTCGGCGGGAGCTTTGCTATTTCACGAAGGCAAAAGATGCTCTCGTGGTTCGTTGCGTTGTCCGGGCCAAACTTGACGAGGACGAGCAGCTCATAGAAGTGAACAAGGGGATGACCACTACCGTTGGCAAGATGCGGAGGTCGCAGGTTCGGTCTAGCCGGTAGCAAGTGGTCGTCGTTTTACTTTATTCACATCTATATCAAAATTACTCCAATGCACACACACACACACCCGCTGCTCAAAAACGGCACACGCAACGTTCCTGAAACCTTGGCTTCATTATATGTTCCTTTTTCATTAAGGTTGTGCGAAATAAAGAAAACCAGCCCTCAGATAATTTCATTTTTTCGCGAGGCTCTCGTTCCTTCTGGTAGAGTATGCGGGGCTTCAACTGTCCGTCCGCTCGTTAAAGGTCCACATGCTACGTGCTGCCGTCTGGCGAAATGCCCACGGTTGCCGCAATAGCTTCGAGTGGCGTTTCCTATAACTCCAAGGGTGGACGCAAATAAATATTCGATAAGTGGAGAATAAAACCGCCGCCGTAGCTCAGTTCAGGCGCGTAAACCGAAGGTCGCAGGTTCGGTCCGTGTCGTTGTATTCTCGTCCATTTTACATTATTCACATGTATATCCCAATTACTGAGATACACTGAAAATAAAAACAGGACAATTAACGCAATTCATTTTCAAACACCTTTCATGTACATCATAATGGGAAGCCAGCGCTGGCCGGGTGGCGCGCCTACCCGCCCTCCGTGTGCGCCTAAAATTTACACGATGCACCAACCTGGCGAGCACAGAGCCACCACGAGGTGTACTAGGGGCAGTGTTGCCAGATCCCCGCTTTACGTCAAATTGGCAGTTTTTAAAAGGCTGCGGCGACAAAAAATGCGGTTGGCTACTTCTTGGCTACTGTTCTGGCACTGGCATCAACTGCTAATATACGCTAAAACCAAGCGCTATTATAAAAAGGTAGTAGTGTTTCGTTCACACTGCCGGCCATGCCATGCGTTTCTTACGTGAATTTGTCTAAGCTGTTGTTTGCGCGATCTGTTAACACAAACACAATAAAAGAACATTTGCACGCCCAGAGCCCCACCGCAGTATTATTTTTTCAGTGAGTCAATCTGCCGACTGCACATCGCTCATCTACTATGAGGCCGGATATGATTAACGCTTTGAAAGCCTTGCCAAAAGACGCAGTTGCTTGCCGCAAGCCAGTATTGAGGTACAAGTACGGTACCTTCATTAAGTTGAGGATGTGAGTGCCGACATAGCAGCAATGAAATTCCGGAACTCCATCAGATGATAGTTCGTTGTAAGACATTGCACACAGGGCAATGAAACTTTTTTTTTGTTTTCTCTAAATCAAACTGAAAGTGAGGCCAGTGTTTTTAATTGTGATTCTTACACTTCTCGTGAGCATCAGGATCAAACTTGGACTACGTCTGAAGAATGTTACAAGCTCTAATTTAACATAATTAAAGAACTGCACTAAAATTACTGCAAAATACGAAGTACTTGCTCACTTTTATTAGCAGTGCCGCGGGGCATGCTGGCCAAAGTGAACTCGATTACGTACACTTGACTGTCAATGCAGTATTAACTCTAAATTTTCTAGTCTTGATGCCTCCTCCAGGAAGTCATATATGATGCTTTTCTTTACTCTATATTGATGTGATAAATATTTCTGACTTTCGTATTTTTAAGCGCAGTAGTGGGGAAGAGGGAGAGAGACAGTATCTAGTTGGAGCACCTGAAAGACGACTACGACGAAGAGCTGAGTTCGTGACAGTGACTGACGCCTCTTGAACCAGGCGGTTGGTATTATTCACTAAACCCCCTTATAATCTGGTGGAAGTGCTAGGTAGTCTTCGAAGCTGGAACTACGAAGTCACACCTTACCTGCAGTGCCACCAATGCCGGAAGAACCCTCCACCCAAGGTACCTCGCAAGTTCCCGCCTCTGCATGTCCCGGCGTGTGGCCACTGCGTCACCCACCGAACTTCAGCGGCACTGACGGCCAAGACGTTGAAGAGTGGCTAGCTACTTACCACAAGGTGAGCGCAGCGAACAAGTGGGACGATGCGGCTAAGCTGACCTATGTAAGCTTTTACTTGTCCGGCGTCGCTAGTCTCTGGTTGCGCACTCACGAAGCCGACATTGTCAGCTGGGATTCATTCAAGGCCTCCTTTTCGCAAGTATTCGACCGCCCTGCTGTGCGAAAACTCTGCGCAGAACAACGACTTCGTGAGCGTGCTCAACAGACAGGAGAGACCTTTACCAGCTACATTGAAGACGTTGTTGACTTGTGCAAGCGGGTAAACCCAGCGATGCTCGAAGCCGACAAAATCAAACAAATTCTCAAGGGCATATGCGATGACGCATTTCAAATGTTGTTAGCCAAGGACCCACAAACTATTGGCGAACTCGCCAGCTTGTGCCAGAGTTTTGACGAATTGCGCAAGCAACGCGTCCAAACACGGCGCTCTCTGGAACAACGTGATTCGATCGCGGCCTTGACTCTCGGAGACCAGAACAACATGTTGGCTCGCATAAAGCAGTTCGTGCGTAAGGAGGTTGCTCGGCAGCTCTCCATTTTATCGAGCGTGCCCGAGCCAGCACAAACGCATCTTTTGGCCCCAGATTATCTGGCCCCGGCCATAAGGCACGTCATACAAGATGAGGTACCGGACGCTCCGCCTTTCGCTCGTTCACCACTTCTGGAGGCCGCACCCTTGACGTATGCGTAAGTTGTTGCAGCCAGAGCACCTCGACAGCCCACTTATGCTACCTCACCGATCCCTGTTCGGCCATCACCAGTTCCGTTCAGCCGGCCGATTGCAGCGTTTCCGAATCCGTGGCGCACGGCAGACAACCGCCCAATTTGCTATTCTTGCGGTTACGCAAGACATGTGGCTCGCTTGTGCTGCCGCCGCCCTCTCGTTCAGAGCGACAACATACAAAGATCGTCGCACGACTCTCGGTAATTTAACAACACGGCACGTCAACAAGGATCCTCTTCACCCGACCGCCCTCCCTCAGTCAGTCAACGATCTCCATCTTCCCGACGTCGCTCCCTGTCACATATGCGTCGTCGACCCTGCCCTTCAGACGCGGAAGACTAGATGCCGCAGTTCCGGAGGCACGAACTGCGTCGTCGTCGAAAGAATCAAGTCCTCGCATTTCTCCGACAAACCTCATCGACGTTTTTGTGGATGGTTACCGTACCGTTGCGCTTGTGGACACTGGTGCTGCCATTTCAGTAATTGATTTAAAACTTTGCCGCCTGCTTTGGAAGGTTTCCACGATGCCAAATGGGCTGTCCCTCCGTACTGCCAGTCCTCACCATATTTGACCATCAGCTGCCTGTACCGCCCGCGTTCTCATCCAAGATGTTTTGTATACCGTTGAATTGTGCTACAGGCGTAATCTCATGATGTGATCCTCAGCTGGGGTTTTCTGTCTCGTAATCATGCGGTTATCGACTGTGCTCGTGATGAAGTGGCCTTCTCTGCGTTGTGTGCCTCGTCTCCGAAATTTCCGTTGAACAAGCTGTTTGTCGCTGACGACATCGACATACCACCGACTAGCGCAGCCTTTGTTCCCGTATCTTGTGCCAATGTGTCTAAGCCTGCAGTGTTGTTTACGCCTTCCCAAACATTCCAAAGTTGCAATAGCCTCGCGTTGCCGTTTGCAGTTCTATATATTTCGGCGGGCGCTACCAATTTGTTTGTCACAAATCTCTTGCCATTTCCCACAACCTTGCGTCGCGGAGAATGTATTGGAACATTCCAAGACCTAAACGTTTCCTCCATCTTCGACCTTGACGGTGAAAGTGATTTGCAGCTTAATGCATTGACGCCATCTGCCCATTCAATTGTCCACGAAAATAATAATTTGTTTGGCCCGTCAATTGATGGCGAACTTGAAGAACCACATCGTGAAAAGCTTCTAGAACTTCTTCACTTCACCAGTTTCGCAGCTCGTTCTATTGCCAGCAGACTTCCTTAGGCCGAACGCACACCGTTGTGCATCACATTAACACCGGCCCCCAAGCGCCTCTGCGACAGCGTCCCTATATCGTGTATCTCCTGTGGAGCGTCGTGTAATCACCGAGCAAGTGACCGACATGCTTCAACGTGGCGTCATTCGGCCGTCCAGCAGTCCCTGGTTTTCACCTGTGGTACTTGTGAGGAAGAAAGGCGGCTCGATTCGCTTTTGCGTCGATCACCGCCGTTTAAACAAAGTCACAATTAAAGACGTATACCCTTTGCCGCGCATCGATGATGCCGTGGACTGCTTGCAAGGCGCTGAATTCTTCTCATCACTAGACTTACGGGTCGGTTATTGGCAAGTCCCCATGGCACCATCAGATCGTCCAAAAACTGCTTTTGTGACGCCCGATGGGCTATACGAATTTAATGTAATGCCCTTCAGCCTTTGTAATGCGCCAGCCACATTCGAAAGGATGATGGATAGCGTTTTGCGTGGGCTAAAATGGAAGACATGCCTATGCTACTTGGATGATGTCGTTGTTTTCTCCCCTGATTTCGACAGCCATCTCCAACGTCTCAGCGAAGTCTTGAGCTGCCTCACGAGCGCAGGCCTTCAACTAAACATCAAAAAGTGTCACTTTGGAACTCCGAAGCTCACAATACTTGGTCACGTTGTCTCAAAACAGGGCGTCCTCCCAGACCCAGAGAAGCTTCGTGCTGTCGCTGAGTTCCCGAAGCCTACGACTGTGAAAGCGCTTCGCAGCTTTGTCAGACTATGCTCCTAATTTCGCCGCTTTGTCAAGAACTTTGCTTCAATAATCGCACCACTGACACAGCTGATCTCTGGCGATGGACACCTCTCTGATTGGTCGCCAGCATGCGATGATGATTTTGCAACATTACGCCATCTCCTTACTTCACCACCTATTTTACGCCACTTCGACTCTACTGCTCCAACCGAGGTGCACACGGATGCCAGTGGCATAGGACTTGGCGCTGTCTTTGCTCAACGCAAACCTGCCTTCTCGGAGTATGTAGTTGTGTATGCCAGTCGCACCCTAACCACGGCAGAGCACAAATACTCGGTTTCCGAAAAGGAATGTTTGGCCATTGTTTGGGCATTACAAAAATTTCGTACTTACTTATATGGACGCCCATTCGATGTAGTTACAGATCACCATTCACTGTGTTGGCTCGCTTCATTGAAGGATCCTTCGGGCCGGCTAGGACGTTGGGCGCTACATTTACGGGAATTTGATATTCACGTCATTTACCGCTCAGGCCGCAAGCACACTGACGCAGATGCTCTTTCTCGTTCGCCCCTTCCTTCAGCCGTTGCACCTGTTCCTTCACCGAAGCTACCATCGGCAGCATCGATACCGCTGACATGCCTTCGGAACAACGCAAGGACCCTTGGATAGCCTCGCTCATCGACGTTCTCTCCTCGTCTTCGGTGACACCACGCCAGCGTCTACTTCGTGCACTACGTCGGCAAATTCCCCATTATGCAATACGGGATGCCATGTCGTACCGTCGCAACTATCAGCTGGATGTAGGAAATGGCTTCTTGTTATACCTCGCCATTTGCGCTCCAACATGTGTGCGTACTTCCACGCAGACCCTCAAAACGCGCACGCTGGCATTTTGAAAACATACGACCGGCTTCGACAGCGATTTTTCTGGCGTGGAATGTACTCGTACGTTCGCAAGTACATGCGCTCCTGCACTGAGTGTCAGCGACGGAAAACAACTTGTCATGCCTCTGGCGAATTACAACCATTGCCGTGTCCAGCTAGGCCGTTTGATAGAATCGGCATCGACCTCTACGGCCCACTACCTTGTACTCCTGCGGGAAATCGCTGGATTATTGTGGCCGTTGACCACCTAACCCGTTACGCTGAAACCGCCGCTTTGCCAGCCGCTGCTGCTCGTGATGTCGCCTTGTTCATCTTGCGTAGCTTTGTGCTTCGCCATGGCGCGCCACGTGAGCTACTTAGCGACCGTGGGCGTGCGTTTCTATCGCAAGTCGTCCAGGAGCTTCTCAGTGAGGGAAATATTATTCATCGCACCACTACAAGCTATCACCCACAGACAAACGGTTTGAGAGAGCGCTTTAACCGCACGCTCGGTGATATGCTCTCTATGTACATATCCTCCGACCATTCTAATTGAGACTTGGTGCTCCCTTTCGTGACGTATGCGTATAATACGGCCACGCAAGCAACTATTGCGTTTTCACCTTTTTTTTCTGCTGTGCGGACGTGAGCCCTCTTCTACGCTTGACACGGTACTTACTTACCGCCCAGATGCTTCAGAATACCACCCAGCCTCCGAACTTGTTCAGTGTGCCGAAGAGTGCCGCCAATTAGCGCGTTCATTTACGTCCGTCGCACAAGGTCTCCAAAAAGAACAACTTGACCAAGACAAGCCTGCTCACAGCTTCCCCGTAGGCTCACTTGTATGGCTTTCGGTTCCATTCTAGTCTCCCGGCCTCTCCCAAAAGTTTGCACCCAAGTACAATGGCCCATACCGCATCGTTCAATGCACCTCACCGGTCAACTACGTCGTCGAACCAGTGACACCTGCCGAGGACAGACGATGCCATGGTCGTGAGACAGCCCACATCAGCCGCTTAAAACCTTACTATGATCCCCTTGTGATTGCTTCGCCGTGAGTCGCCAGGATGACTCCTCTTCACCACCGGGGCAAATGTAGTGGGGAAGAGGGAGAGAGACACTATCTAGTTGGAGCACCTGAAAGACGACTACAACGAAGAGCTGAGCTCGTGACAGTGACTGACGCCTCTTGAACCAGGCAGTTGGTTTTATTCAATAAACCCCCTTATAGCGCCGAAAGTGGGTGATAATTCAACTAAACTGAAATTATGTTTGGTTGACTTTCTGGCCCCAAAATAAAATAACGGCTGCCGGTTGGCTGGCTACATTGGTTACTTTTGCGGCTCTGTTTTTGTTCGATCATCTGGCAACCTTGAATACAGGCACGCTTTAACCTACCATCGGACGGCGAGCGCGCTGAAACGCAAGAACGCACAAAATACCCCTGACTTTGCCCGATGTGCGTTGTGTCGTAGGTACTTCGGAGCGCGCAAGACCAGCGAAGAATCGGACACTTCACTAAAAACTGCGATGCAGTGGGCGAGCAGTCATGCCAGCTATCATTCTCTGCAACGGTTTCAGCGTTGTGCTGTGCGTGATGGGATACTTTCGCGAGACTGTGTTGTCAAAAGGACGGACGGTGTTCAAAGTACAGTCATCAGCAAGCTTAATGCAAACGCCTCGGCGCATGACCTGGCTTACTTTGACTGATGTCAGCCGTAAAGCGCTGGTCGTCGTTGCGGAGGTTTTTCCTTTGTATGCTTGGATAGTATGTTGGCATGCATGGGAAACGTCGTGACAACTAAACTCAATGCTATGCTGTGCTAGCTACATTCAGATCGTTTCAGGACACACTGCGCAGCGTTCATGCTAAGCTTGCTTAGGACTGTAAGTCTAAGACGTGAAAGAAAGTATTACATTTCGACGTTCTGCCAAGCATTGTAGGGCGTAAAATTACTGGTAAGTGCATTTATGTAGCGCTTGCGAAGCTCGATGTAGTGCGCATGTTGCTCGTTATGCTTTGAGGTAAAATCTGTAGTCTCTGAGGCAGTATTTGGCCCAGTGTATGGACATTTACGTATTTCGCAGCTCTTGCACATTATATATTACAGAAGCTGTTTGGAACCGCGCATTTCTTTATGGTGTGTTCAACGGCTAGCGTGAAGCCACAAAATGCTCGTATCGTGGTCTTTAAAAGAACTTTTTGAATATGAGGGTGAATCGTGAAATGAATGTTTAAGGTAAACCATCACAGGAAACGCAAGGGTCAAGCGGGGATTAGAGGTGTTACCGGAAATGCAAACGTGTCGCAGAGGCCGTGCGTTAACCAAGTCGACTCACTGCCGTCTAAGCATGATACCTAAAAAAAGAACGCCTTTGAACAACCTGGTGGTAATTAACTTCGTGAACACGCATTCTTTCGTCAGTAATGCAACATGCGTCATGGTTTTTCTAGCAGTCATCCTTTTGTAACTGGTCTAGAACTGTGCAATTAACAGTTCAATATAATACCCTATTTACTTGAATGCGACGCGGCGTTTTTGTTTTTTTATTTTCCTACAAAAGTCGACACACGCGTACTGAGTACCAAAACTTTGTTTTTTTTTCTTCCTAGATGTAATGAAATTCTCTCTCCCCCCCCCCCCCCTAACGTTAATGTCGTAGTCGTGTTACGATCGAATAAATATGGCGTGTGTAATATACGGCAGGTCGCTAACGCAGCCGATGTTTTCGTGGATTTCTTGAACGTTAAGACAAGTTTTAATTAAAAGATTTGTGATATTTTCCATAGCACCAGCCCCTTTGCCTTGGTGGAAATAGACGACGGAGGGAGTTCTTTTTCTTGTTATTTGAGGCTATGGCATTCGTTGTAACAACAATAACGCCGGTATCTAAGCTATTTTTTTCTTCATCGCACACGGTGGCACGGTACACGATAGTGTTTGTTTGCACGCCCGAATGTTTCCGGCCGCGCCCGACAAAGTGGTGCTCCATGTCCACGGAAACTATAGCACAGGTTGCCCATATAGTAGTTGTCGTTTAACGTCAAAAAATAAGATATGATGATGCGGGACGTTGGAGGGCTCCAGAATTTTTGACCACTTGGAGTTCCTTAAGGTGCATCTAAGGTAAGTTCACTGTGCTTATGTGTTTTAGCCTCCATCTAAAATGCGGCTGGGATCCCGCGACCTTCGAGTTATGAGACGGGCGCCTATATAACCACTAGACCACCATGGCTGGTAAGAACTGCTGAGTTGAAGCTATTACCACAGGTTGCCTTGAAGCTCATGTCCTAGATGTCGCCCGTTATCTTTGAATAAATCAAGCGCTGGCAAAGACGAAAGTTTAGGACATGCTGACGCCCTTCTCTTTGCGAGTACAGCAGTGCTATGTTTTAACGTCAACAATTAGGCAAACAGCAAGTAGTTCTACGCATTCGACATTTCGTCTTCTGAACTTAAGTAGCGAGAAATGAGCTTGCCTCTGAAGCCCGACGCTTCAGGAAAAAACAAGTTAAGCACCCATATCTTATCTCGCAGCGCGAATACTCCTGTGCGACGGAAACAGGTGCATGTTATTCTTTCCCCGCTGCTTTCGCCGGAGCTCCACGAAAACGGGCCCACTCGCGCTCTCTTTCTTTTCTGTATCCCAATCGAAAATCGGTGATCCCTTATTACAACACACATCTGCAGTGGTCGGGGCAGGCCACCTGGTGCACGGTAGTGCCCTTCGAGCAGCGCTAAAGATGTAGCTAAAGTGGTTGCTTGGGCGTGCTGGAATGACATAGTGAGTAAGAAGCAGCGCGAAATACGAGAAACCAGACAAAGAAGGAGATATACAGAGCACTCACTTACAACAAAAACTTCATTCTTCAAACCACGCATAGATAGCTATGCAGTAGAACGAAAAAAAGAAAAGAAAAGAGGATTTCCGTGACGACCGGTTGTGCCCTCGCGATCTCCGTCGTCAGCGTAGCTCTGGCCGACTGGGCTCGCCCTACGTCATCTCCTGACGCCGACCTCTGACGACAGTGTAGCTCTCACCGACTGGACTTACTCTACGCCATCTACTGTCGCCGACAAGAGCTCTCGCAAGTGGTGCCCCGTCCTCGGACTCCTGTGACCGTGTTTCCATCTTTCCTATCTCTCCTATCCCCTCGATATGTCGTCGCTCGCTGGCTTACCTCAGCCTCTTTCTCTCTCTCTACACCTTTATTCTTATCTGTTTAATCGATCCTCACCCACATCCCTTGTGAGCTACTAATGAGGTGTCGCTCGCTGAAGCAGGCAGTTACGGGGCTCACTTTTCTCTTCCTTTCTCTCTTAGAACCACTTTATGTGAAAAAAAGAAAAAAAAATGACAGTCGAAGAAGAATGAAAAAAAAATTGGCCCCGTATCTGCATGTAATCTGAAAATGTCGTCCAAAGACGATAGTCTTGCGTGTGTAGAGAGTGAACAATTATTTTATATTCTGTGCCAGAAAATCGGTGAATGGTATTTTGGAAGCGCTGCGTTAGAGCGCCTCGAGCGTGCAGCGGAGGCGAACAAGCGCATCAAGGCACGTCACACGTGGGACATGAGAGCCATCTGGCAGATTTCTTGGAAAACATTGCGCGTACGAGACGGGCTCTCAGATGTGATAAAGTGTAGAACGCAAGGCGACGGGTAGGTGCCACCACCATGTTGTCTTAGCAAAGCGTTGGAAACACTCGCCTTTTCGTGCAAGCGTTGCGTGGTCAGCACTGCGGGATAAACGCTACGGTCCTTAATGGTACTTATGTATTCCTTTTGTAGGAAAAGACGCACATGCAGATCATATACGTATAGTTATGGTGCCTCAGATATGCGCAATAATTGCTTTTTAATCGACGATGGCACAAGTAAGAACGCTCAATTGTGAGCAACATTGGTGGGTGCTGCAGATGGGGTCGGCCGTTCGGCGTATCGGCTGGTGCCGTTTAGAGTACCCGGTTCGGTTAAGGGTAGAGAAACAGACAAATTTACAGACAGACAGACCAAACTTTTTGCGTAGAAGGTCCCCAAGAAAGACTATCGTCTTTAAAAAACGCCAGGCTTGTGCGGAAGGCGCACCACAGTCACAGCGAAAGCTAGAAAATCTGCCTTTCGGATCCTTTTCTAAACACTCATCGGGTAACTGCTGCAAGCACACTTGCTTGATACCCACTACGACATTAATAATAAAACTTTTGGGGTAGTAGGCTGGCATTCGCTATGCAATTTTTTGTCATTTTTTCGAGAAGCGTGGTATCCGCTTAACACTTGAAAGAAATTTCGTTACAATTATTCGTGCAGTGGCTGATGACGATGAAAAATTATGCCTGAAGTGCGAATGCGCCACAGTTAATAGGTGATCAAGAGCAAGCTTTTTTAATAGGTTGGAACGTTGGACGACCCACTCGTTACGCTATTCACAGTGTGCGGCGACTGGTTGTTCTTTCGCTGTTTTGAAACGCTTCATAAGTCCTATTTACGCGAGTACTTTCCTTGAATCAAACCTGCCTTACGCAAGTTTGCCAACAAGTCACAAGCACCGGCCTGGCTGGAGAAAGACGAAGACGACGTTCTGAACGGTCGCGTTTTTATGTTTTCCGCTTCGAAGGATTTATCGGCCATGGGCCGAGGTGCTGCTCAGGCTTCAGCCAGCGGCAATGACTACCGTGTTGTATTTCCTCGCTTTCCCACCAGTAAGCTTGTTGTGGACTCTAATTTTCTACATGCGGACTTAGCTGGTCGCCCTTACCGGGTTCAAGATTTTAGAGATGCTCTTCGGGACATCATTGACTTGAAGGAAATAAGCTCTATAGGTCAATTTCAAATGTCTCATGTTTGGATGGTCACATGCAAGTCAACGCTGACGAAAACAAAGTTGGTCACAAGAGGCGAATTTTTCGTCAAAAGTCGTCGATGCCTCGTTATAGACCCGGAGCCCACGGAAGTGAAGTTGAAGCTTATGTGGCTTCCTGAGCGCTTGGAGAACGCCTATGTGTGCGAGGCACTGCAAGCTTTTGGGAAAGTCAAGACAATATCACAAGAAAGCTGGAAAGTAGCGGACATGGAGCGAATGCGGACGCTAAATAGTGATGCTGTTTTGTCCCTTGCCTATGGAGTTCTCATTGCGGATATTTCTCATATTCTTGTTGTCTGCGGAGTGCAAAGCCTCGTCCTGATACCTGGCCACCCACCACTTTGCCTTCGGTGCAGTAAGGTTGGACACATCCGTCGAAACTGCAGGACCCCTCGCTGTGACAACTGTCGACGCTTCGATCATTCGGCCGAGATGACATACGCCAACAAGCTGCGACAGCACACACAACAGCCAGATGATAACGTACAAGAGCATATTATGGATGCCACCGAGGTTTTGGACGCAACGGGAGACACTCCGTCAATTTCATATGCTGCACGCTTTACCACAAGGAATTCAGAAAAGGAAAGAAAGTAACTCGCTGTTGACGCACTTGAAACTTCTGCGTGCAAAGAGCCAAGTGAATCATGCAAGCAGCATACCCAAAATCACTCCGCACAACCCCTAGCATAAGTAGGAGTTCCTATGAAGAGTGCTGTTGCGCTGACCCATAAAGATGCCGAAGTACCACTAGTACAAGACAGAAACTCTGGGCTGGATGCCGCAGAAAGTTTTTCACCTGCTTACGCTGCAGCTCCGCAGCAGCCTTTTCATCATGATGCAGTGTCGGAAGACGATATGCAGATCTCAATGGATGCAGCAATACTGAAACGTCGTGCATCGTCCAGCTCGGATTTAAGCAAAGAGTGACCCAGCGTCAGTGACTAGGGAGTCACGCCGTCGCCGAAAGTCCATGCCCAAGGGGAAGTGTCGCCGATACCGATCTAGGAGGCCTGGCGGGGGTTCACGGGAAGTCTCAGCGCCAACTCTTGGGACTCATCAAGTGGGACGATAAGCGCATTGGAAGGTAGTCACCATGGCGCAGTCTGAGCGACTCATATTTGCTACCTGGAACGTACGCGGCCTTAGGTCTTCGCAGAAACAGGCACAGCTCCGTAGACATCTCAATCAGAAGCGTCTCGACTTTGTCGCCATCCAAGAGACAAAGATCGAGAGCGAAGAAGAGACCGAGAAGGCCCTGCGGCCTTTTCTGTCTCAGTTTAATGTGTGTGTCTCACATGCTAAAGGTTTATCTGCGGGCTGTTGGTTGTTTCTGAGAAAGAACCTACCCTGTTCAGCATTCTGCACTAGTATTGATGAAGAGGGCAGGTATATATGCTGTGATTTTTTGTTGCAAGGAGTGCCATGGAAAATTATCAATCTATATGCGTTAAATGATGTTCCGAAACGACTTGAGCTATTCGAAAAAGTGCGTAATTTAATTGACGTGGACAGATGCACGGTACTTATGGGAAATTTCAACTGCGTATGTCATGCTATTGATCGTTATAATTCGTCTAAAAAGAGAGACAGGAGTGGTGAGCTTTCATCCGGTATTGTAGATAATGCAGGACTAATTGACATCGGGGTCTCAAATCGGGCAACAGCATATACAAGAGTACAAGGCAGTTCTCATGCTCGCCATGACCGGATTTACGTGTCCTCATCACTCCTATCTCGTAAAATTTCCTGCAGCACCGAAGCTCTATCATTCTCAGACCATTGTATTGTCATAGCGCAAATTGGTGAAAATCGTCACAAACAATTCCGTCCTCAGTGGGCCCTTCGAAATATGAATGTTAAGCTCCTCTGTGATCAGGAATTCATGAATCGCGTCCAGATGGCATTGATGCAATCTTTTTCGATTGGTTTTCATATCATCGCTGCTTGGGAGCTTTTTAAACAAGAAGTTCGCGTTATAGCTTTAGAAATTGGGGCTGTTAAGTCTTTCTATAGAAAGAATGATGAAAAGATACTTGTTAAAAGTCTTTGCAATCTTTATGAGATGGAATGCGAAATGCCGGGAAAGTACATCAAAGACATGGAGAATATTAAGTGCCAACTACAGAGATTTGATGCTGCTCACTACCAAGGGGCACGTATTAGATCTTGGAACCAGCGCACTTTAAATTCTGAGCAACCTACGCGCCAAGCTTTACTTGATGAGCAACGCCATGCGATTTCTAAAGTTATTCCAGACTTGTACTTAACGATGTGCTCATAAAAGATAACGGAGACATTACTTTGGCGTTCGAAACGTACTATAACAGTTTATTTAGCTCTCCCTCTGATGATCTTGACGCTCACCTCAAGGCTAGTTTTCTTTCTCTTGTGAACCCCTTGTCACGCAGGTCCCGTTAATTAGGGAGGCGATCGCCGGGCTAATTCCAAGGGCCGAAGTATCGGCCCCCCGAACCGCACCACGATAGCGTGGACAATTTAGAAGTGGTTCTTTTTGGCGCGCCAGCGCACGCCGGCTGTGGCCCAAAGAACAAGTCAGAGCCGAGAGTTGATAAACAAAACACAATTATATTCTCAAGAATGGCAGATCGAAAACCATACACAAGAATGCACACTCAACAAAAGATTAGGACAATATGTCACCAATCAAACAACGTACTACACAGTACAATCAGCCACACTCGAAACAACGGACACAGACAACAATACGCACTAAAATGCAGTCGCATTCATTGAACAACCAAGACACTTAAAGACTAAAGAGATAGAAAACCTATTCAGTCCAAAGTTCTTGGAACAAAAGTCTGGATGATACTCTTCCGAGAATCACTTACTCAAAGTCCAGCATTGTTGTCGTTCCGTTGCCCCTGAAGTTTTTCTTCCAGGAAACCTCGCCGAAGTTTCTCTTCCAGGAAACCTCGCGTCTTCAATTGGCCACTCTCCAAGCTTCAAACTTCTTCGCCGGAAACACGTCGGCTTCACACACGCAGCTGTTGCCACGCGTCTTCGCTCGATAGCGGTGAACACACTCTTGCCTGTAGCTCGAGTCGTCACCCATCAGGTGGAAATCATATTATTCTCCTGCTTTGTCTCTACGGACAAAACCTTCGCCGACTACACGGCGGAATCCCTACGCGCTCTGGCGCTAACTTCCGTCTTCTCCTGATCTCTCATCTCCGCTGTTCGGTTAAATACCTTCCGCACGACATTCCAGAAAGTTCTCATCATTTCGTCGGCGCGGTGCGCAGCGAAGGCTGGGGGAAAGCGCGAGACTGTACGAGGGCCGTCCCCGACAGATGACTCAAACCGGCATAACACGCCCCTTTCCATCTAGAAATTTCGAGTGCTTGCTCGGCCGCCGATGTGAGGTGAGGAGGTTCGTCGGTGAAGCCACGCTTCTGAGGGGAGAAAGTCGCGCGCCCGCGGAGCCTTGGATGTTTGTTTTCTCTTTTTTTTATCGTTGACCTCGCGGGGTCACTCCGGCGTTTCGTCGCGAGAATTTGGCGGCGCGCCCTTTTTGAGCGCTCGTTCTGTGACACTGCCCCCCACTTTAAGAATATTATCTCATAATATTCAACACCACACAAACGAGCGCGAACAGTCCCCACACTTTCTAAGACTGTAACATAGTCCGTCGTTCATGACACGTCACTTTCACATTATATCACTCAATACAATTGGACATTACAATTCAATCTCACACGCTATAACCGCAGGTACATGAGTACAACGCTTCATCACACATTCCAGACAATACAAACGTACAAAGTTCTGTCTTTACAACAATTATACAACACTATACATCACATCACAGCACAAACACTTCGACACTTGTGACACAGGATAACACAACATTAACACAACATATGGCACTCAGCACTGCCAAACACATTCTGATTCGACCTCAGCACTTATCCTGTGTACTTTGAGCGGCGCTTGCGCCCTTTCTTGCGGTGCTCGCTCGATCTCTTCTTGTGTTTCCACGTTCTTTTTCGGCGAGCTCTTTCCAACGACGGTATCTGAGGCGGCGTCTCAGCCATCGTTGTCACTTCCGACACCGTTAGCGGGTCATAACGTTCAACGGGTCCTGTCTGTTTATTTACTAGCTTGTTCATGTCACGGCATTGGGCCTGGCTGGCCGACTCCGTCACCTTTACACTGTCGGTCGGTTGGGATCGTGCCGACGTACGTCCAGCTGCCGAGCACGTGAACTCATTCAACATGATCATCTTCTCATTCGCTGTCTCTTGGGCAGCGGCTTCACTTTGGGCTCTAGTGAGATCCGTCACGGGATGCTCCTCCACTGTATCTCGCGGTCGCTGGGTTGGCGAGGGCTCTATCTTAGGGTCTTCTCCCAAACATTCCGGATCATTCGGTCCTCGCACCCCATCGATGTTTCCGATGACAAGGTCGTAAAGGGGGGTCGTCATACATGGAGCGGTAACCTTCCCGCTGAAGTATGGGGTTTCCACCTCAATCTCTGCTTCGGGAAGCATCCGAACCGTACGGTCAAGTAGGCAAACTGGTTTCGTTTTGCCTGTTAACTCACTTTCCCGTACCAAATTTCTCCGCACGATAACCGTGGAGCTACCGGTGTCTCTTAACACCGTAACCTTTTTGCCCGCAACTTTTCCAGGCGGCGTTGGCATTCCCTTCGTAACACCGGTTGGCTGTTTTGCCATTACAGCACCCACGATAGGAATTTTCTCCCCATTTTTCAACTCTACGAATCCATCTGTGACGGTATTATTACCGGATTTCGGTGCCGCTTGCACACAGGATACCTGGTGAGTTTGACTCGCTCCGTTTCGACATGCGTCTGCTTTGTGCCCAGTCTGACCACACTTGAAACATTTTACAACCGTAGGGCTCGTAAAGATCGTTCGACAGTTTTTCGCACGATGACCCGCTCGGTTACACAGAAAACATCGCGGAACACTCTCCGGTGCACGCTTCTTTTGTTCGGGTACCGAATTTTTCGAGTCTTCGGGACACTCCTTCATGACCTTGGCCAAATTAGTTCCACCTTGCGCTTCCAAGAATTGATCAGCCAATTCAAGCATTCCTTCCAGTGACTTAGCTCTCCTCTCTTTCAAGTACAGCGACAGGCTTGGGTGGCAACTAGTAAGAAATTGTTCTCTAATTAGGAGCTCTCTAAGCTCATCGTACTCCTGCGCTGTCCCTGAAAGTTCAATTCATCTGTTGAAATAATGGCAAAGTCGGGCGGCATACTGCGTAGCCGTCTCACCATCAGCTGGCTTTTCTGTCCGAAATCTGTCCCGGAATCCTTCCACAGTGAATCTAAATCGCTTCAGCAAAGCAGCTTTCACCTTTGCATAGTTGGCTGCATCGGTCGGCGTCATCCTACCGTACACACTGAGCGCTTCACCACTCAAGCAGGTACTCAAAGCAGTTGCCCATTGATGTTCCGGCCAATTCTGGCTCCGTGCAATCGTCTAAAATCGGTGAAGGTAGGCGTCAAGTTCGTCCTTCCTTTCATCAAACGCTACGAGCAGCTTGCTTGGGTTCAAGCGGAAGCCATGATCTTCCCGTTCGCTGCTTTCAACTCTAGCTTGGACGGGAGTTTCACTTCGCTGTTGCAAACGGAGCCGCTCGAGTTCCATCTCGTGCTGCCGCTGCCGTTCCCTTTCAGCCATCTCCGCTTCTCTTTCTTCTCTCGCCCTTTCGGCTGCCAACTTCTCTCTCTCCAGGTCCAACTTCAGTTGCTGCTCTCTTTCTTCTCTCGCCCTTTCGGCTGCCAACTTTTCTCTCTCCAGCTCCAACTTCAATTGTTGCTCTCTTCCTTCCTTCGCCATTTCAGCGACCAGCCTTTCTCTCTCCAACTCAGCTGCTTTTTCTTCCTTGGCCCTCTCAGCTGCCAACCTCTCTGGTTCCAACTCAGCTGCTTTTTCTTCCTTGGCTCTCTCAGCTGCCAACCTCTCTCTCTCTCCACTGCCTCTTTCTCCTTCTGGCTTACCCATTTCCGTAGTTCGGCGCCAGAAAGACCCATCTTCTCACCAAGAGCGACTAACTTTTCGAGATCCATTGTGTTTTGCAAATAAAACCTTGCCGCGTGCAAAAAATATCTGCCTAAATCAGTCTATCGGAACACTCTCCTGCACTCGTTAACGAGAACACTGAGCAACAAACAAAATCGTTCCAATAGCACTATCGACAACTCGAGGCTCTTTCTCACTACTTTAGACACACTGTGCACCAAAAGGTCCTGTCGCGGACGCCAGATTAATTGTCACGCAGGTCCTGTTAATTAGGGAGGCGATCGCCGGGCTAATTCCAAGGGCCGAAGTATCGGTCCCCCGAACCGCACCACGAAAGCGTGGACAATTTAGAAGTGGTCCTTTTTGGCGCGCCAGCGGACGCCGGCTGTGGCCCAAAGAACAAGTCAGAGCCGAGAGTTGATAAACAAAACACAATTATACTCTCAATAATGGCAGATCGAAAACCATACACAAGAATGCACACTCCACAATAGATGAGGACAATATGTCACCAATCAAACAACTTACTACACTACAATCAGCCACACTCGAAACAACGGACACAGACAACAATACGCACTAAAATGCAGTCGCATGCATTGAACAACCAAGACACTTAAAGACTAAAGAGATAGAAAACCTATTCAGTCCAAAGTTCTTGGAACAAAAGTCTGGATGATACTCTTCCGAGAATCACTCACTCAAAGTCCAGCGTTGTTGTCGTTCCGCTGCCCCTGAAGTTTCTCTTCCAGGAAACCTCGCCGAAGTTTCTCTTCCAGGAAACCTCGAGTCTTCAATTGGCCACTCTCCAAGCTTCAAACTTCTTCGCCGGAAACACGTCGGCTTCACACACGCAGCTGTTGCCACGCGTCTTCGCTCGATAGCGGTAAACACACACTCTTGCCTGTAGCTCGAGTCGTCACCCATCAGGTGGAAATCATCTTCTTCTCCTGCTTTGTCTCTACGGACAAAACCTTCGCCGACTACACGGCGGAATCCCTACGTGCTCTGGCGCTAACTTCCGTCTTCTCCTGATCTCTCATCTCCGCTGCTCGGTTAAATACCTTCCGCACGACATTCCAGAAAGTTCTCATCATTTCGTCAGCGCGGTGCGCAGCGAAGGCTGGGGGAAAGCGCGAGACTGTACGAGGGCCATCCCCGACAGATGACTCAAACAGGCATAACACGCCCCTTTCCATCTAGAAATTTCGAGTGCTTGCTCGGCCGCCGATGTGGGGTGAGGAGGTTCGTCGGCGAAGCCACGCTTCCGAGGGGAGAAAGTCGCGGCGCGCCCGCGGAGCCTTGGATGTTTGTTTTCTCTTTTTTTTATCGTTGACCTCGCGGGGTCACTCCGGCGTTTCGTCGCGAGAATTTGGCGGCGCGCCCTTTTTGAGCGCTCGTTCTGTGACACCCCTTGTAGGACAATGATTGTGCAGTCATTAATGGGCCCATTACTATACAGGAAATCGAGCAAGCAATTGACAACTTGCCTTTATTGAAAACACCGGGCCCAGATGGCATCTCATGCGAATTTTACAAAGCTTTCAAGAAAACACTTGCTCCTATATTGATGAATATTTTTCAGATGAGTTATGACATGGATACACACCCACAATCTTTTTGCAAAAGTCACAATGTGTTAATACCGAAAACAACCGACAAGGAAAAACTTCGCTTCGTCGAGGGCTACATACCAATATTGCTGTCAAACGTGGACTACAAAATGTTCGCAAAAGTATTAGCAAATGGGTTCAAATTTGCTATGTCGATGCTCATTGGGTCTCATCAGACATGTGGGATCAGAGGTCGATCCATACAAACCAATATACATGTCGCTCGAACAGTGTTTCAATACTGTCATGGTTCTCAAAAACATCTTGCAATGCTACAAGTAGACCTTGCAAAAGCTTTTGATCGTGTTCGTCATTCCTTCCTTTTTTTCTCTTCTCGTATAAGCTAAGGTTGGCAAAGTTGTTCTTAAAGGTGTTAAACTATGCTATATTGAATGCTCAACTCGTCTGATAGTTAATGGTGAACTCTCCAAGCCAGTTTCTATTCGCTCTTCTGTAAAACAGGGATGCCCGATGTCACCTCTTTTATTTGAAGGTTATCTAGAACCACTTTGCTTAAGCATAGTACAGTCGAGTTGCATTCGTGGCTTTAGAATATTAGGTAGTGAGGTTAAAGTATTGGCTTGTGCAGACGATGTCGCATTCTTTTGCACAGATAAACCAAGTATCAAAAATGTGGTATATACTATTGAAAAGTTTGGCGTAGTATCAGGAGCTCGTTTAAATGCCTTTAAAAGTTTAGGACTGTGGTTTGGCTTGTGGGGTAGCACACCGAACCACTTTGCAGGGATTAATTGGACAAGAACTCCTCCAACATACCCCGGTGTACCATTGCATGCATATAGATTCAGTGCGCATTACTGGAAGGAACGCGTCCCTAAGCTTGAGAGACAGGCCCAGACATTTGTTCCGTATCGTCTTTCAATATTTGGGAGAGCTGAAGCTTGCAATACTTTCATAGCGACAAAGCTTTACTATGTATTGCAACTTATTCATTGCGCAAGATTCTATATACAACGCTTTCATCGGATTTTTGCTACTTTCATATGGTCTTCGACTTTTGAGCCCATGCGTCGTGATAATATATTCAAGCCAGTTAGTGAGGATGGGTTAGGACTAAAACACCTTTATCTATGGCAAATAGTGTCCCAATTCTTCTTTTTTCGAGACAATTCCCATCCTGTAATCCAGTTCCTTCTTGCAGCTGCAGTATACACGGCAGGCTGGATTCCCCCGTCAACCACCTCCCAACTACGCACGAAGTTTTCGCCCGCTTGTTTATCCAACATCGCCTGCCTACAATGCCCCTGAAAAGTGGCACCACTATCCCATGCCTTCCGAGAGGAGTCGTTACTCTGAGCAGCCACGTGCCCCTCGACCAATTCCGTTATGCTACAACAGTGGCGTTCTGGGTCACATCGCACGTTTTTGTGACCACCGCCCATTTCAGCGACAGTCTTGGCACATGTCTCACCAACCTTTCGACAATCCGCTCTCCACGTCACGGCAACCACGCATGCCTACCGGGTCACGCTACCCCTCGCCGGCCTCTGATCGAAGTTTGACGCCACCACCAGTTCCCCGTGCTCCACGATCGCCGTCGCCACGGCGACGTGCACGTACACCACCGCCGGAAAACTAGTCGGTGCGGCCAGTGGGGGTGAGCCCGCGAGATCTTAGGTGCTATCTACAGATATACCACCGTCAGCGTTTATGTTGAAGAACAAAGTTCATGTAGTTGTCGACCGAGTGGCTACTATGGCACTTGTGGATACAGGCGTGACAGTCTCGGTGGTGAGTGTAAACTTTAGCAACCTGCTAGGACCAAAAGTGATGTTTTGCCTGAACCGTGGGGTGACAATTCGTGGTGTAAGCGGTGCCGTGTTGTGTCTGGTGGGATATTGTACTGTGAACGTCTCGCTGTGTGGCAAGGTGTTTTGCACAGAGTTTGTGGTTATTCCGCGGTCTACACATGATGTTATCCGCGGTCTACACATGATGTTATCTTGGGTATTGACTTCTTGTGTGAGTGTGGGGCAACTGTAGACTGCAGAAGTGGGCATCTTTCTATACACGGTACTTTCCCAATGGCGCTCTTGGAAAATTCCTGTCCGGGGGAATGCATCTTTTTCTTCTCCGTGGACACAGTCGTTCCTGCATTTTCTGCTGTGTGTGTTCCCGTGACATGTTCCAGCGAACGTGAACTGTGGCACGTTTTACGCCATGCTCAAACCGATTCCTTTGGCATGCCTAAAAAAGAATATTTCATTCCCCATTGTATAGTGTCAGTCGTTGATGGACGCGCAGGTGTGTGGACAATGAACCGTTCCATGGAGCCTGCAATTCTGCCAGGCGGCATGAAACTTGCAGTATTTAGACCCTAATCATGTACGACGCTGATTGCGCTTGTTGATGCTACAAGCCAAAATGAACATCTAGGCTTAGAAGGTTCAGAATATGCCCAATTGCTACAAATGGTCCGCAAGTCACTTGACCAAAGCGAACGTCATACACTGCTCAACGTTCTATCTAAGCACTCGAAAGTTCGATGTTTCTAAATACAGTCAAAGGCCCTTAATCCCAGCGTCCCGGATACATCATCAGATCCACACCGAGTCGGCGCATCCCATTAGGCAGAAACCCTACCGAGTGGCACCATCGGAGCGCAAGATCATCAACGAGCAAGTCCAAGAAATGCTGTAAAAGGGAATGATACAGGAATCGGCAAGTCCTTGGGCTGCTCCCGTCATTCTAGTGAGGAAGAACGATGGTACGTGGAGATTTTGCGTTGTCTACCGCCGACTGAATTCTGTTACTAAGAAAGACGTCTATCCACTGCCGCGCACCGATGACGCTCTAGACTGCCTGCATTCCGCGTCCTACTTTTCATCTGTTAACGTGAGATCAGGTTACTGGCAAATTTCGATGCACGCAGCTGACAAAGAAAAGGCGGCATTCGTTACGACCGACGGACTTTACGAGTTCAACGTTATGCCATTCGGATTATGTAATGCTCCTGCGACATTCGAACGATTTATGGACTCCATATTGCGTGGTTCAAAATGGCATTTTTGCATGTGTTACCTCGATGATGTCGTAATTTTTGGACGTACGTTTGAGGAGCACAACACTCGCCTAGACCTCGTGCTCAGCTGCATTGAAAAAGCTATCCTTGTATTGAATTCAAAAAAGTGCCACTTTGGCGAGCGACAGAGATTGGTGTTAGGACATCTCGTCGACAAAAATTGCAATAGACCTGACCCACAAAAGACAGCAGCCGTCGAATCTTTCCAGCCTCCTAAATCTGTGTAACAACTGCGTAGCTTCATCGGGATTTGCTCTTATTTCCGCTGGTTCGTACCCAAGTTTGCGGATGTCGTTCACCCCCTGACGAGCCTTCTACACAAGAACAGCCCGTTTCAGTGGACCTCCAAGTGTGATGCCGCTTTTCACAAGCTGAAGTGTTTGTTGACTTCGCAGCCAATACTTCGGCACTTCAATCCTTCGTCGCCCACGGAACTTCACACAGACGCAAGTGGCATCGGTATCGGTGCCATTCTCATTCAGCGCTCTGGCAAGAAGGAACACGTTGTGGCGTATGCAAGTCGTTTTTTAAGCAAGCCTGAACGCAACTACACAGTGACCGAACAGGAATGCCTAGCGGTAGTCTTTGCCGTGCAACGGTTTCGCTCATACATCTATGGTCGCCCGTTCACTATCGTCACAGATCACCCTTCTCTGTGTTGGCTGGTCAACCTTCGTGACCCATCCGGCCGCCTCGCACGATGGGCCATTCGTTTGAGAGAACATGTCTTCACCGTCTCAGACAAGACTGGCCGTCTACACGCTGATGCGGATTGCCTCTCCAGAATGCCGCTACCATCGACAGATTGTGAAGCCGATAACTTTGACCACCTTATCGCTTTTCTGTCGTCTAGCTTTCCCGATGCCGTGACTTTCGCCGCTAAGCAGCGCAATAACCCAAGCTTAAAAGCTCTCTTTCCTGGAGCGAGAAATTTATTAAGCAATGGCCGATTCTGCGTCCGAAATGGTCTTCTTTACCAGAGAAACTTGTCCACGACGGGCGCCCGCTTTCTGCTGGTTGTTCCTGCGTCCTTCCAAACGTCTGGTCTGCGTCTCACGCATGATGACCCCACCTCTGGCCATCTAGGCACCGCACGAACGCTTAGTCGAACGAAAGAGCGGTTCTATTGGCCGAAAATGAGCGAAACAATCCATAACTACGTGGCCAGCTGTACGCAGTGCCAGAGCCATAAGTGGCCCTCCTCGGGTCCAGTTGGTCACCTGCAATCTGTAAATCCTCCCGGTTTCCCTTTTGAAAATGTCGGCATTGATCTGATGGGACCATTTCCACGCTCCTCAAAAGGTAACCGGTGGATAATTGTATGCGCCGACTACCCGACGCGGTACTGCGAGACGGCCGCGTTTTGCTCCGCCACGGCAGTCCAGGTTTCGTAGTTCCTGTTGCATTCAGTCATCCTCCGACACGGACCTCCTCGCGTAATAATAAGTGACCGTCGATGAAAATTTACCGCTAATATTGTCGAATCAGTACTTCGTTTGTGTGCCTCCGAATTCCGACACTCAACTGCGTATCATCCACAAACTAACGGCCTCACCGAGCGCACAAACCGAACGTTGATCAACATGTTGTCAATGTACGTCGCCTCCGACCACAAAAACTGGGATGAAATACTACCATTCGTCACGTACACCTTCAACACGTCGAAACACGAAACGACAGGCTACAGCCCTTTCTATCTGCTCTACACTCGCTCACCTCGACATACGCTGGACATTATCTTTCCTTTTGTCGTCCATGACGATTTAACAATTGCGGAAACTTTGTGTCATGCGGAAGAGACACGTCGACTTGCCTGCTTACGTATACTGGCAGCCCAAGAGTCCCCCAAAACTCGCTACGACAGTCAACACAGGCATGTAACCCATGCCCCCGGTGATCTAGTGTGGGTGTGGACCCCAATACGCAGACGTGGCTTGAGCCAAAAGCTACTGGCACACTACACCGGTCCTTTCGTGATACTCCATCGTCTCAGCGAGGTGAACGATGAAATTGCACATGTCACCACTAGTGGCCGACGTTCATGCAAGACAGAGGTGACGCATGTTGCCCGCCTGAAGCCGTTTACACGAAGGATGCAAGAAGGACTCGCCCAGAGGGATTTGTCTGAGACAGGAGGAATGATACGATGTATCACTACCAGGAAAAACAAGGGAAGCGCGGGTAGAGAAGGAAGACGACGTTGCCTCCACTGCGATCCTCCTGAGTGGGTATGAGCCATGGCGGTGGAGATCATCATCATTATACTGTGATCGCGGACTCAGGGCCAATTAAAAACCCCCATGAAGTTACCTTACCTTGTGTAACAATATTTATTGTATTTGCAGCATTGCATGTCGATTGCATGCTTGCAGGTGCGATATTTAGACAACAGACGTGTTCAATGTGGAATCTCCTGCTCCTCATTGTGTAAGTGTACGTGAAACTAACCTAAAATGACGTTTCGTCAAAAGGGCTAAACAATGAATGCGATAGCAATATATTCGAATGTTTTACGAAGCAAGGCTAGCATCCGATTTCCCGTAAATCTACAAAACGCTGATGTAAAGGCGCGTTTACAACAGAACGACACGACACTGAAACTACCCCGACGAAGACAGAAGACTGAGGCAGACCATCGGCCGACGAGTCGCGCGCGATGAAATCGATAGACCGCATGGTCTCACTAGGCAAACGACGACGACAACGACGACTCAAAAGACAGCATGTCGCTGTAGTGTCACATATTGACAGACCGAACATACCAGCAAACGCATCGGCAAACCTGTTGTCACTGTGTCTCCGGGAGATCTGCGGATGAGCTAAAATTTGCCAATGTTTTTCCTTCAAACGACAACGAAGGGAAAATCTTGGGGGAGATCATACTGCCCCCTCGAAGGCTTCCACGGCGTTTAAATGAGCATCTTGCGCATCCTACGGAAGTCTTTTCTTCAGTTACTTGTGTATATTCACCCCCGTCCCTCGACGCTGTGAATTATGGCAGGGGCTGTGCTGCATAGCCCGAGAGGGACAATAGCAGAGCAGGAAGCATGGCTGAAAATGGGGTGCAGGTGTAGTTTAGTCGGTGGCGCTGCGTGTACCTTCAGTGTGACTACAGAATTGGCCAACTAAAAGCTGTGAGCACGACAAGGAACGGACGGAGTCTACCTTAGACTATCGACGGACTGTTTGTGTCGTTGTAGTGTAAATTTGACGACAAGACAAAACACACTTCCAAAGACAGTAGGCAGACCAAAATCAGGGTCGTGTCTCTCTAGTGTAAACGCGCCTTAAGAGGACACGGTCACTCCAGGTGCACGTTTAACACCGTTTTTTTTGTGTGTTGAGAGAGCAGCCGTAGAAGTTCCCGCCTGCTTTGGGGGCACAAGACGCGCGCTGATCATTGCCGCGATACCACGGCAGCCATAAACGCCCCTCTCCCCCCTCCTATTCCCTCACTAGATAAGCGCGCGGGCAGAAGACCTCGGTGGGAAAGGTGATGCCCACTATCCTTTACACACACACACACACACACACACACACACACACACACACACACACACACACACACAGATATATATATATATATATATATATATATATATATATATATATATATTGTAGTGAAGAGAATTGCCCACTACTGCAGCGACATCGACACGTTGGCGCGCAGCACGAGCTAAGACTGCCTGGTTGCTGCTGCGACGCCGTCGCTGCCCGTACATCCGGCTAGCTCTTGCTGCTTTTGTACCGACGCTGATACCGCTTGTGACCTCGCATTTACATTATATTTTGCTGGAGAGTGCTGCGGTCTTCCCCAGTCCTGGAACTGCGTAGCCGAAAGCTGCCGTCCGTCATGCCTGACGACGCTGTCTTCACACCCCCACCGGCTTCGCCACGCAGGAGCTGTCCCGGTGCCCAGCTCTTGCGAGAACCCGACATCTTCAGCGGCACCAACGAGAAAGACGTCGAGGATTGGCTGGAATCTTATGAACGAGCCAGTGCTACTAACAAATGGGACGATCCCACAAAGCTTGGTACCGTGATGTTTTATTTAACGGATGTTGCCAGGCTGTGGTACAGAAACCATGAGGCGGACAGCGTCTTTTCACGCGACGCCCTGACGTACCGGATGACACCCTCTCAAGCCTGACCACCACATTTGACCTTCAGTCGCTGCTATCGCAGATCAAAGAGTTTGTTCGTGCTGAGGTAGCCGGCCAACCACCGTCACCTCTGCCAGCAAACATTCGCCAGGTCATCCAGGAGCAAGTTTGCGCGGCTCTGCCATCTGCCCGTGACACTTCCCCATTGCCGAGCCCTATTGCCTGTGCCGAGGTAAATGCACTTCTAAGCTATGCTGAAGTGGCGGCTCGACCACCTCTTCAGACTTTTACGACAATTCCCTCAGCCCTGCCGCTCCGACCTACTCCTCAGTTCGCTCAGCCAAGGTCCGTCCAGAGTAGTGGACAATGGCGTACACTCGACAATCACCGAATATGCTTTGCCTGTGGGCTACCTGGCCACATAGCGCGATACTGCCGTCGGCACGTCCCTGTCTACCGCCAGAGCTACGACCAGACTTTCGAACCTGCCCTTTATGTGCCACCGCGCCCTTCGTTTACAGGCTCTTAGCCCCTCGCGACCAGACGTCATTGTACGCCGACCACCGCCCTCCTGTTAACCGCCGTTCGCCATCACCTCGACGCCGCTCGCTACCGCCGATGCGTCGTCGTCCTTCATCGCCGGAGCAGGAAAACTAATTGCCGCAGTTCCAGAGGCAGGAACTGCGTCGCCAGTGAAAAGACCAAGGCCTCTCACTTCACCAACGAATGTTCTGGACGTACATGTCGACGGCGTCGCTGCACTCGCTCTTGTCGACACTGGTGCCGCAGTTTCAGTGATAAGTGCTAGACTCTGCCGCTTGCTCAAAAAAGTTATGACGCCACTAGCAAGTATATCACTTCGTACAGCCAGCGCAGATCACGTCACACCGGCCGCTGCCTGTACTGCTCGCATCGCGATTGATGGCCTCATTTATGTCGTTGAGTTGCTAGTGTTGGATTCCTGCTCCCATGACCTCATTTTGGGCAGGGATTTTCTCTCCGCTAATAAGGCCGTCATCGACTGCTCTCGCGCTGAGGTGGCATTTGAAGTGTTTGACGACGCTCCATTATATGATGCTCATGAAACCGGGGACAAACTATTTGTTGCTGAAGACGTCATTATACCACCGCACTCTTTTGCCCTTACCATGGCGTCATGCAACTCTCTCGGCGAGTCTAGTGACCTTTTCACGCCATCTGCTCTTTTCGTTCGTTGCAAGTGTTCACCGCTACCTTATGCCCTTCTAGAACATCATGACGGCGTCAGCAGACTGCTCATCTCGAACTTGTTGTCATGTCCTGTAACACTACTTTGGGGTGAGTGCGTCGGGCGTGTTTACAGTCTCGACCCTTCTGCAATTATCGACATGCCGGCTGGTCCTTCCGCCGAACACTAAGAAGTCGCCAGAGTGACCTGTGCCTCTTCGCCGCAGACTACTACGCCGGACGTACTGAGCAGCTCCATCGCCGACACGTTAACCGTTTCGCAACGTGCTCAGCTTCTACGACTGCTGCACAAGTTCCGTTATTCCTTCGACTGCCAGCATACTCCCCTCGGCCGCACGTCAGCCGTGTGTCACCGCATCAACACGGGTACCAATGCGCCATTGCGTCAAAGACCCTATCGCGTGTCCACAGCCGAGCGCCAGGTTATCGATGACCAAGTAGCTGACATGCTCAAACATGGCGTCATGCAGCCTTCGAACAGCCCCTGGGCATCTCCAGTCGTTCTCGTTAAGAAGAAGGACGGGTCAATTTGCTTCTGTGTTGACTACCGTTGTCTTAACAAAATAACTCAAAAGGACGTTTACCCATTACCGAGAATCGACGATGCCCTTGACTGCCTCCAAGGTGCGGACTTCTTCTCTTCTATTGACTTACGGAGTGGCTACTGGCAAGTCCCTCTGGCACCTGAAGATCAGCCTAAGACTGCCTTCGTCACACCTGATGGCCTTTACGAATTCTGTGTCATGCCTTTTGGTCTTTGCAACGCACCCGCAACATTCGATCGGATGATGGACAATCTTTTGCGTGGCCTGAAGTGGAAAACATGCCTGTGCTACTTGGATGACGTGATTATATTTTCACCGGATTTTCCAACGCATCTCCGCAGGCTAGATGAAGTGCTGTAGTGCCTAGCTGATTGCCGGCCTTCAGCTCAACCTGAAGAAATGCCGCTTCGGCGCAAGTCAGCTCACCATCCTCGGTCATGTTGTATCTAAAGAGGGTATTCTTCCTGACACCGCCAAGCTTCGGGCAGTTGCCGAGTTCCCTAAACCTGCGTCTCTGAAGGATCTGTGCAGCTTTCTTGGCCTCTGCTCGTATTTCCGCCGCTTTATTCGGAATTTCGCTATGATCACCGCACCCTTGGCTGAACTTCTACGTAGTGACTCGAAAAGTTACGCTTGGTCACCCGCCTGTGACGATGCTTTCGAAAAGTTGCGCCGCCTGTTAACCTCGCCGCCAATCTTGCGTCATTTCGGCCCGACTGCCCCAACGGAGGTACACACCGATGCCAGCGGTGTTGGACTCGGCGCCGTGCTCGCGCAGCACAAATCGGGATTCCAGGAGTACGTAGTCGCATACACAAGCCGTACCCTCACCAAAGCGGAGAAGAACTATTCTGTGACAGAGAAGGAGTGTCTGGCAATTATATGGGCTCTAGGTAAATTTAGACCGTACCTATATGGTCGCCCTTTCGACGTAGTCGCCGATCACCATGCACTTTGTTGGTTATCCAATGAAAGAACCCTCGGCCGTTTAGCTCGCTGGGTTTTGCGGTTGCAAGAGTTCGACATGCGTGTTGTCTACAGGTCTGGCCGACGTCACACTGATGCCGACGCTCTATCACACTCACCTATGTCCTCCGAAAGCTCTGCATGTTTATCTGCCGCGGACGAAATGGTTGCGTTCCCAGAAAACTGTGACATGGCATCTGAGCAACGTAAGGATGACTGGATCAGCTCTCTTCTGCGATTCCTTTCAGATCCGTCGGCTTCTCCGTCTTCTCGAACGTTGCGTCGTCAAGCGGCTCACTTTGAGGTCCGCAATGGCCTCCTTTATCGCAGGAATTACAAGTCTGACGTCCGAAAGTGGTTACTGGTCATACCTCGCCATCTTCGTGCTGCAATATGTTCAGCTTTCCACGCTGACCCTCAGTGCGCACATGCGGGCATCTTCAAAACATACGCTCGGCTTTCCTCCCGGTTTTATTGGCGAGGCATGTACACCATTTTGCGCAAGTACATTCAGTCATGCCCGCAGTGCCAACGACGGAAAGCTCTGCATCATCATACCTCTGGTCCGATCCAGCCAATTCCTTGCCCAGCCAGGCCTTTTGATCGCATTGGGATAGATCTGTACGGGCCTCTCCCATTCACGGCTTCCGGAAACCGTTGGATTGTTGTCGCTGTCGACTATTTGACGCGATACGCAGAAACAGCCGCTTTGCCTGCTGCCACAGCACGCGACGTATCTTCTTTTCTCCTGCGGCACTTCATTCTCCGTCACGGCGCACCGCGTGAACTTCTCAGCGACAGAGGACGTGTATTCCTCTCTGAAGTCATCAATGCACTCCTTGCCGAATGCCGTATCATTCACCGGACTACCACCGCCTACCATCCGCAGACGAATGGATATCATATCCATTCGTCTGCGTCCATACATTGATATCATATCCCCGTACCCTAGGGGATATGATATCAAAGTATGGTGCCTCAGACCACTCCGACTGGGACCTCATTCTGCCTTTTGTGACATACGCCTACAATACTGCTCCAAAGGCGACTACGGGCTTTTAACCATTTTCCCTGTTATATGACCGAGACCCTTCCACCACACTAGATACCATTCTGCCCTACCACCCCGATTCCTCCGAGTCTACACCCATCTCTGAAGCTGCCCGCCGCGCCAAGGAATGCCGTAAGC
Organism: Rhipicephalus annulatus; assembly: GCA_013436015.1. Taxonomy (NCBI): domain Eukaryota; kingdom Metazoa; phylum Arthropoda; class Arachnida; order Ixodida; family Ixodidae; genus Rhipicephalus; species Rhipicephalus annulatus. Next base: position 129,469 of record WOVY01012251.1, read on the forward strand.
TCGCCCAGTCGTTCACAACCATCGACCAATGGAGACAAAAATCTCGGTGTGACGATAACCACCCGTACCCTAACTTTGTTCCGGACACTCTTGTGTCGCTTCGGGTTCCCGCTGTGCCTACAGGTCTTTCCTCAAATTTTTTTTTTTCAAAATACCAGGGACCCTACCGCATTGTCTCGCAGACTTGACCAGTTAACTACATCGTCGAACCCGTTACGCCATCCACAGACCAGTGCTTTCGGGGACGTGAAACTGTTCACGTACAGCGGCTGAAACCTTATTACGATCCGCTCGTACTCTGTTCACGGTGCGTCGCCAGGATGGCTCCTTTTCCGATGGGGGACGAAGTGTAGTGAAGAGGAATGCCCACTACTGCAGCGACATCGACACGTTGGCGCGAGGCACGAGCTAAGACTGCCTGGTTGCTGCTGCGATGCTGCCCGTAAATCTGGCTAGCTCTTGCTGCTTTTGTAGCGACGCTTATACCGCTTGTGATCTTGCATTTACATTATATATATATATATATATATATATATATGATTCAAAAAATAAATTCTGTGGGTCCGGTGGAAATATAATTAGGAATAAAAGAGCACACATACGAAAATTTGTTAATTGTTTACTCTACGTTTCGGCCGTGGCACGGCCTTCGTCAGGATATATATATATATATATATATATATATATATATATATATATATATATATTGTAATGAATATACATATATTGTAATCAATTTAAATAACGGACGCTCTGCTGGTAATGAAGAACACGATGATGATCGGTGGCTGCAGTAGCAGCTCGCGCACGCCGCTCGCCATTAGCCAGATCTGCCTGATAAAGCACATTTTGCCAAGCTGCGTCTGAAGCTTTGTTTACGTACAACACCTTTATTTTATGTGGTGCAGGAGCCGGGGTTCCCATCAACCTGGAACTTCGCAATCAGACGCTACCCTCACCGTTCACCGTGAAGGCTCCTTGCCCTTCACAAGCTGCCTTACCAACGCCAGTCTACTGTACTTGCGTGCCTTTGCAACGCGACCCACCAATTTTTCACGCAACTACGAACAAGACGTCAAAGACTGGCTCGTTGAGTACGAAATCGTAAGCGCGTTCAACAAGTGGAACGCCTGCGACCAGCTCACAAACGTGCGCTTTTACCTCGCTGATGTGGCCAGCCTCTGGCTCAAGAACCATGAAGGCGAACTCACCAACTGGTCCGTCTTCAAGACCACAGTCGCCGAGGTCTTCGGTCGTCCCGCCGTGCGCCGGCTTCGCGCGGAACAGCGTCTCCGTAGTCAAGTCCGGCGCAGGGACGAGACATTTACAAGTTACATTGAAGATGTCTTTTTGCAAGCGCGTCAATGAATCTCTAACCGAACGCGACAAAATCAAGCACATCATCAAAGGAGTTGACGACGATACCTTCCAGATGCTCGTCGCTACGAATCCACAGATCATCACCGATGTCATCCAGCTCTGTCAGGAGTACGACGAGTTGCGTAAGCAGCGTGTCTCGACGCGCAGGGCCGCTGAAGATACGGCTGAAGTTTCCGCCCTCGTGCACGACGTCGCTGCTGATCACACTGTCTTACTGCCCCACATCAAACAATTCATTCGTGAAAAAGTTGCGCGTCAGTTTTCTCTTGTGGCCGAAGCATCCGAGCCAGTGACCTCGTTAGACCCACGTCTACGCCAGGTCATTGAGACACAGGTCACGCAGGCACTGCCTCCATCGTCATCTCTCCCTACGCCGCTGACTTACGCTGCCGTCGTTGCTAGACCACCAGCCCCACCTGTCTCTGGCACATACCGGGGCACCGGGTCCTCCTACCCTACGACGCTGCCTACATGCACGGCACCCCATACTGTTTCGCCCCCTGCACCTTCTGTCGTTAACCCATGGCGCACCTTGGATAATCTACCCATCTGTTTTGCATGCGGTTTCGTGGGACATATAGCACGCTACTGTCACCGTCACAACTTCTAACCTCCAGACAATGGGAATTCTGCAAATTACCAGGCTGCCCAGAATCCCCAGCGACCATCTTCTCTTATCACCGACTCTTTGTCCCCACGACGCCCTGTCGATTCTCACCGGTCATTACCAACCTGTCGCCGATCTGTTTCCCCGTTGCTTCGGCGCACGAGCCCCTCTCGAGAGGAAAAATGACAGCCGCAGTTCCGGAGGCAAGAACTGCGTCATCGTCGAACTCTTCAAGACCTCCTCTTTGTCGGCACAACGAAATTGATGTGCTAGTAGAAAGTGTTGCTGTACGTGCACTTGTCGACACAGGCGCCGTCGTTTCTGTAATTAGTGAAAAACTTTGTCGCGATTTGAGAAACGTTACAACGCCGCTTACAAATCTTGCTTTGCGTATAGCCACCTCCCATTTCATCGCGCCGACGGCTCAGTGCACAGCACGCGTTCTTATTCAAGATGTTTGGTACGCCGTCAACACTGTTGTTCTCCCACGTATACTTACGACGTCATACTAGGATGGAATTTCCTTTCTACCCATCAGGCCCTCGTCGACTGATTGATTTGTGGGGTTTAACGTCCCAAAACCACAATTTGATTATGAGAGACGCCGTAGTGGAGGGCTCCGGAAATTTTGACCACCTGGGGTTCTTTAACGTGCACCCAAATCTGAGTACACGAGCCTACAACATTTCCGCCTCCATCGGAAATGCAGCCGCCGCAGCCGGGAATCGAACCCGCGACCTTCGGGTCAGCAGCCGAGTACCTTAGCCACTAGACCACCGCGGCGGGGCCCTCGTCGACTGCGCTCGTGTTGAACTCACGTTAACGAATCAGTGCCTTGGTATCGACCACCACAGTCTCTCGAAAGTGTTTGCCGCAGCTGACGTCCGCATCGCGCCATTGTCCACCGTCCTAGTGCCTGCGTTTTCCCCTGCTGCCACTAACTCGACGCTCCTGTTCCAACCAACTATAGCTAGTGTGCATTACCAAACCATCGTCCTCCCGTTTGCCGTCATCAACTTTTCCTATGGTTCGGCGGTGCTTTATGCCTGCAACGTTTCTGCTTGTCCGTACATCCTGCTACGCGGCGAGTGTCTGGAAAGACTCGAAACCTTAAATTGTATTTTCGAAGACGCGATCTATCCAGACGAGCCATTTTTACCGACTTATGCCATTACACCTGCAACTGACGCTAATGAACCTATGGATGTATTCCGCAAGTCCATTGATTGTAACCTCACACCTGGGCAGCAGGAACAGCTGATCAAGCTCCTCCAGCGTTTCCGAGCCTCGTTTGACCACAATCAGCCTTCCTTAGGTCGAGCGTCATCTGTTGTTCACCGTATAGATACCGGTCAAGAGACGCCATTACGGCAGCGTCTATATCGTGTGTCAACTACCGAACGCCGTGCCATCAATGAACAGGTTGACGACATGCTGACACGTGGCATAATCGAACCGTCAAGCAGTACCTGCGCCTCTCCAGTTGTGTTGGTGAAGAAGAAGGATGGAGCCATCAGGTTGTGCGTGGACTACCGGCGTCTCAACCGAATCACGCGCAAGGATGTCTATCCGCTGCCACGCATTGACGATGCCTTGGACTGCCTACCGGGAGCGGAATTTTTCTCTTCTTTAGATCTGCGCTCTGGATACTGACAGGTACCCATGGCAGAGGCCGATAGCGAAAAAACAGCTTTCATCACGCCCGACGGGCTTTACGAATTTACAGTCATGCCATTCAGCCTCTGCAACGCGCCAGCTACTTTCGAGCGAATGATGGACTCTATCCTTGAAGGCCTCAAATGGAACGTTTGTCTTTGTTATTTAATTGACATTGTCGTCTTTTCAACTGATTTCGCAACCAATTTAACCCACCTCGAGAAAGTCCTCGCGTGTATTTCTGCCGCGGGGCTGCAACTGAATCTGAAGAAGTGCCATTTCGCCGCTCGAAAGCTTACAATCCTCGCACACGTAGTTTCAAAAGACGACATTTTTCCTGACCCTGCCAAACTTACAGCCGTTTCAGCGTTTGCCAAACCGACCACCATGAAAGAGCTCCGAAGCTTCATAAGCCTTTGCTCTTACTTCCGGCGTTTCGTCCGCAATTTCGCGATGATCATCGCTCCTTTGATTAAGCTCCTCGCCGGCTCTAGAGACCTTTCAGCCTGGTCTGCAACCTGTGACGATTCTTTCAATGAACTGCGCTGCCTCCTCACGTCGCCGCCTATTCTGCGACACTACGACCCATCGGCACCCACAGAGATCCACACAGACGCTAGTGGTGCCGGGCTAGGCGCTATTCTTGCACAGCAGAAAGACGGCTTCCAAGAGTACGTGGTTGCCTACGCAAGCCGAACTATTAGCAAACACGAAATCAACTATTTTGTCACTGAAAAAGAATGCCTCGCCGTTATTTGGGCGATAGAGAAATTTCGACGTTACGTGTACGGGCGCCCTTATGACGTTGTGACTGACCACCACGCCCTCTGCTGGTTGTCGTCACTGAAGGATCCAAGCGGTCGCCTCGCCCAATGGGCATTACGCCTCCAAGAATATAATATTCACGTGGTGTATCACTCCGACCGGAAACATTCGGACGCAGACGCCCTATCCCGTTCACCCCTACCCCCTGACCCAGACTCCTGCGAAAGTCTAACCTGTGATGCCACTGCCGTCACCATCACCGACATGCCATCTGAGCAACGCAAGGACCCTTGGGTTGCTTCAATTATAGACATCCTGGCCGGGCGGATGGCTCCCCCCCCCCCTTCTCGCACGTTGCGTCGGCAAGTCGAGCACTTCACCACTCGCGACGACGTGCTGTACCAACGCAACTACGCTCCCGGTGGACGTCAGTGGCTACTCATGATTCCACGTCATCTGCGATCCGAAATTTGTTCCACGTTTCATGATGACCCCCAATGTGGCCACGCAGGTTTCCTGAAGACTTATTCTCGCAGAAGTTTCCGATATTATTGGCGTGGCATGTACTGTTTTATACGACAATACGTTCAGGCCTGCTCGACGTGCCAGAGACAAAAAACCACCTTATCACGCCAGCGGTACCTTGTTACCCTTACCATGCCTATGCCAAGCATTCGACCGCGTCGGCATCGATATCTATGGTTCCTTTTCCAACAATGCTGACGGTAACCGCTGGATCATAGTTGCCGTCGACCATCTCACGCGGTATGCCGAAACTTCATCCCTTCCCTCGTCTACAGCAAAAAACGTTGCGACTTTCGTTCTTCACAGCATCATATTACGTCATGGAGCACCTCGGGAGTGATTGAGCGATCGTGGTCGCGTATTCTTGTCAGACGTCATCGCAGCATTGCTGCGTGAGTGCCACGTCGTTCACCGCACTACAAGTGCCTATCATTCCCAGAACAATGGAATGACAGAGCGCTTCAACCGCACCTTCGGTGACATGCTGTCTATGTATATCTCGTCAGACCACTCCAATTGGGACCGAGTGCTTCCGTTTATCACGTTCGCCTATAATACTGCCATTCAAAGCGCTACTGGGTTCTCTCCTTTTTTCCTCTTTTACAGACGCGAACCTTTTTGCACTATGGACGCCATTTTTTCGTACAAACCTGACTCCTCCAAGTCCACGACTTTGTCTGAAGCCGCTACATACGCTGAAGAATGCCGCCAACTGACAAGATTATTCACAAACCAAGACCAAGGACGTCAAAAGCACCACAACGACGCATCAAATAACACTACTTCCTACGATAAAGGTTCAGTCGTCTGGCTGCATGTCCCTTCTGCTACACCTGGCCTTTCTACCAAGTTGGTCCCCAAGTATCATGGCCCATATTATGTGCTACAAAAAATGTCACCGGTGAATTACCTCATCGAGCCACTGGAACCATCTTCTGACCAACGTCGTCGTGGCCAGGAAATTATCCACGTCTCGAGACCTAAGCCCTGCTACTACCCTGCCGCGTTTACTTGTCCATAGGTCGTCAGGATGACTCCTTATTTTGCGGGAAGTAATTGTAATGAATCAGAATAACGGATTTTCTGCTGGAAATGTCGAAGACGATGATGATCGGTGGCTGCAGTAGTAGTTCGCGCACGCCGCTCGCCATTAGCCAAACCTGCCTGATAAAGCACATTTTGCGAAGCTGCGTCTGAGCCTTTGTCGACGTACAACACCTCCATTATAATATATATGATTCAAAAAAGAAATTCTGTGAGTCCGGTGCAAATATAATTAAGAGTAAAGGAGCACACTTACGAAAATTTGATAATTGTTTACTCTACGTTTCGCCCGTGGCACGGCCTTCGTCAGGGTATATATATATATATATATATATATATATATATATATATATATATATATATATATATATATATATATATATATATATATATATATATATATATATATACAATACCCCGGTGACGAAGATGAGCCATCCTGGCGACTCAAGGTGACGAGAGAACAGGAGGGTCGTAGCAGGGCTTGAGGCGACTGACGTGGACCGTCTCACGACCAAGGCGGCGCTTGTCCGTGGATGGCTTGAGCGGCTCAATCACATAGGTGACAGAAGAAGGGTGCTGTATGACGTGGTAAGGGCCCGTATACTTCGGTGCAAACTTGGGAGTCAGTCCAGGAGAGTGGAAAGGCAGTCGAAGCCACACGAGAGAACCGACGGTGAAAGTGTCCTGAACAAGATCACGGTCGTGGTGATCTTTTTGGGGGGCTTGATTATCGGCTGTGAAGGACCGTGCAAGGTGACGACACTCTTCGGCATGTTCTTCAATTTCAGAAACTTGGCTGAACTTGGAGGCATCAGGATTGTATGGCAGAATTGTGTCGAGTGTGCTGCATGGGTCACGACCATATAAAAGAAAAAATGGAGAAAAGCCCGGTGTTGGTTGAATCGCCGTATTGTAGGCATACGTCACGAAAGGAAGGACAACGTCTTAATTGGAGTGGTTGGAGTCAATATACATAGCGAGCATGTCTCCGAGGGTTCTATTGAAACGTTCCGTTAGGCCTTTCGTCTGAGTGTGGTAGGCTGTTGATGTGCAGTGTACCGTACGGCATGAATGTAAGAGCTGCTGCAGAACTTCAGACACAAATACGCGGCCTCTTTCACTCGGGAGCTCCCGTGGTGCACCATGAGGAAGAACAAACGGATGCAAGATGAAGGTTGCAGCGTCACGAGCACCAGCCGAAGGTAGCGTTCCCGTTTCGGCGTACCTTATCAGATAGTCGGCAGCCACAATCACTCATCAATTACCACCAACAGAGCACGGTAGCGGGCCGTATAGGTCAATCCCAACACGGTCAAATGGGCGTGCAGGACATGGTAAAGGCTGCAGTTGACCAGCTGAATGAAGGAATGCCTTGCGCTGCTGACACAGGGAACATGAGCGAATGTGTTTGCGTACAAACGTGTACATACCCCGCCAGTAGTAACGTTGGCGAGTCCGTTCATACGTCTTTCGTGCATCGGCGTGCGCGTGTTGCGGCTCAGCATGAAAATATTCGCAGATATCAGAGCGCATATGACTGGGTGTGACTAGCAGCCATTTATGACCCACCACTTGATAGTTGTGACGGTATAACAGGCCATCTCGTATGGCGAAATGCCTTGCTTGGCGGCGAAAAGCACATGGGTAACCGGAAGTTGATGCGTCAGAAAGCATATTCAAGATCGAGACAATCGAAGGGTCTTTCCACTGTTCGGATGACATGTCTGTGACGCTTACGGCAGAGAGGGGAAGGTCAAGGGCAGATATTTCCGTATCATCATATTTTACGGGTTATCGTGAAAGCGCATCTGCGTCAGAGTGCTTTCACCCCGATCGGTATACGACACGTATGTCGAATTCCTGAAGGCGTAGTGCCCAACGTCCGAGGCAACCAGAAGGATCTTTCAGTGAAGCCAAGCAACAGAGTGCGTGATGATCTGTTACCACGTCCAAAGTTTGGCCATACAAATAGGGGACAAACTTGTTTAAAGCCCACACAATCGCCAGGCACTCTTTTTCCATAACAGAATAGTTGGCTTCTGCCTTAGTGAGGGCGCGGCTGGCATAGGCGACCACATACTCCGTAAAACCTGGTTTGCGTTGCACGATTACTGCACGAAGGCCGACGCCACTTGCATCCGCGTGTACTTCGGTCGGCGCAGCAGGGTCGTAATGACGCAGTACGGGTGGTGAGGTAAGGAGTTGGCGCAGTGTTGGCAAGGATTCATCACAGGCTTCTGTTCAATTCGAAAGATCTGCAGGGCCAGTAAGGAGTTTGGTGAGCGGAGCGATGATGGAAACAAAGTTCCGGACAAACCGACGAAAATAGGAGCACAGGCCCACAATGATCCGTAGTTCTTTAACTGTAGTCAGCTTAGGGCATTCGGCAACAGCACGAAGCTTGTCAGGGTCGGGAAGGATGCCGGATTTCGAGACGACATGACCAAGTACGGTGAGTTGTTTCGCCCCAAAGTGACATTTCTTCAGGTTAAGCTGAAGCCTGGCGTTTGTAAGGCACTGTAGACTTTTACGCAGACGAGTGAGATGCGAAGTGAAATCGGGTGAAAAGACCACAACATCATCAAGATAGCGCAAGCATATGTTCCATTTGAGACCACGTAAAATGCTGTCCATCATTTGCTCGAATGTGGCGGGCGCATTGCAGAGTCCGAAGGGCATTACGGTGAATTCATAGTGACGAACACCATTTTTGGACGATCAGACTCAGCCATTTGGACCTGCCCATAACCTGAGCGAAGGTCAAGCGAGGAAAAGAATTCTGCGCCTTGGAGACAATCGAGAGCGTCGTCTATGCGGGGAGGAGGGTAAACATATTTCCTCGTAATGTTGTTTAGGCGTTTGTAGTCTACGCAGAACTGAATCGAACCATCCTTTTTTTTGATGAGTACAACTGGCGAAGACCAAGGACTACAAGAAGGCTTGATGACTCCACGCTGTAGCATGTTGTCTACTTGTTCTGCATTTACGCGATGGACACACGATAGGGGTGCTGGCGCAAAGTACTCTTTCCTGTGTCAAATGTGTGCACAACGGCGTTCGTTCTTCCTAGAACCGCTTGGGGAAAGTCGAACGAACGCCTGAATTCGTGCAACAGGGTAACAAGCTGCTCTCGTAGAGCCGGGGCAAGATGGCAGTTAATAGAATGATAAAATGCATCGGACGACACACTGTTCGAGGCAAAGTGAGGAACCAACGCGTTCAGCTCCATAATCGGCTTGGTGTCGAAGAAATCGGCAGGCACGATAGTACCTTCATCGATAAGCTGAATGTGGCCGAGCGTCTCGTTGCGGCGCAAACTAAGGGGGCACGAGTTCGGATTGGAAATAAATATTCCTGTAGTGTCTTGGCAAAGTGCAAGAACGGCGAATGGCAGTGATGCGTGATGGCGGCTACCGAAGATGTAAGATGGCGTGAATAGGACGGTAGCGTCAGAAAGTCAAGTGCAGCAGGCAGGGACGAACTGGGCGCTGAAAGGAGGAAGGTCTATGTCCGTCACGACGACAAGTTTAGCCACACTAGATACGGCCGCATCAACAGAAGGCGCATCACGAAACGGTAACAGCTCCACTTCGGCCCAAGCGCCGTCCACGACGGCGTGATGACGTGATAAGAAATCCCATACTAGGATGACATCGTGAGAACATGAAGCCAACACGTGAAATTCAATGATGTACAACACGTCTCGAATAACCACTTTTGCCGTACATGCCACGACAGACTCAATTTGTTACGCGCTCGCAGTGCTAAGAGAAATTACGGGAGAAAGCATCGTCACTTTACGAAGAGAGCGGCAGAGTCTTTTACTAGTCACAAATATCGCGGCACCGGTATCGATGAGTGCAAGTGTTCGTACACCTTCGACGATTACATCGACAAGATTGGCGGGAGACAGGCGAGGACTTAAACTATTAGACGATGACGCAGCTCGTGCCTCTGGAGCTGCGGCAGTTAGTTTTCCGTCTCAATGGAGGTGGGTCGTCGATGCATAGGCGACACGGAACGACGACTTGGTGAAGGGGAAGGCGAGCGGGAAGTATAACGTCAAGAAGCAGAGGTTCGGGTGCCGGAAGCTGCTTGCGCATCGCGTTCGTGAACTTCAAGTGGCCCGTGAGGCGCGTGGTATGGAGGTCGAAACGAGTAGTCAGGGTATCTTGGTGTATTAGCTGCGAAGCGCCGACGACATAGACGCGCAACGTGACCTGGAATCCCGCAAAAGTAACATATCGGCCGGTTGTCAGCAGTGCGCCGAAGATTTTCAGCGTGCTGCTGTGTAGCTGGAAACGGCGCGGTGGAAGGTCGCACAGGTTGTGGCGTATACAATGGCAGACGAGGCGGAGGCCTTGCCGCGACAGCCGCATAAGTCAGTGGCGCGGCAACAGGTGTTGATGGAGAGGCAGGCGTAGGTAATGGCAACGTCTCGGAGACCTGCTCCTGTATAGCCCAGCCTGTCTGATTGTCGGCGTTAGGCGGTTCGTTGGTGCATCGGTGATCGGCAGATACGAGAGACACGAAAGCTGTCGTGCGACCTCTTCACGTACATATTCTTTTATCTGCCCCAGAAGGGTGCTGTCACCACCGACGGCCAGGGAAGCGAGAGAGTCGTCTGCTGTCGTTGACCTCCGAACTAATGCACGTTGCTTGCGAATCTTTTCCAAGTTCTGGCACCAGGTCCCAAGTTCGGATACCTTACTTGGGCCCTTTGCCAGCAACATTTGAAAGGCATCATCGTCTATTCCTTTCAAGATATACCTGATCTTGTCTCTTTCGGTCATCTTAGGGTTAAAGCGCCGGCATAAATCGATAACATCTTCAATGTAGCTAGTGAAGTTTTTGCCCTGCCTTTGTGCTCGTCCGCGTAGGCGCTGTTCAGCACGCAGCTTACGCACTGCGGGGCGATCGAACACAGCTGCAAGGGTAGTCTTGAAAGCGGCCCAAGTGGTAAATTCAGTACGCTGGATTGTGAACCACAGGCTGGCGACGTCTTTGAGATAAAATGGGACGTACTCCAGTTTTGAGGGGTCGTCCCACTTCTTGGCGGCGCTCACCCTTTCAAACAGCTGCAACCAGTCTTCCACATCTTGGTCCTCGGTGCCGCTGAAGAAGGGGGGATCCCGTTGGCACAGAGTGGTAGGTACGATGAACAGTTGAGATTGGGCCGTGCTCTGCAGGAGGGCGCCTTGCTCGGTCGCCTGATCAGGCATTGCTGATGCAGTGGGCAGCTTCCGGCTTCAAAGTTCCAGGTTTGCGTACCCCGCACCTCCACAACTTTGCAAGGGAGTTTAATAGCGACGCCAGGTAGTAGGCAAGCAGCCGGTACGGGCAGAAATGCTCGAGCAGTCCAGCGTCTACCGCTCGTGCACACACTCGCGCTTCGCACTCTAAGAGAGATGGTCCCACTAGTCAGTGCCTTGCGAATTCCCCACTACAATATATATATATATATATATATATATATATATATATATATATATATATATGACGCTATGACGAATGGGAGACGTGGCCCGGCTCATACGCCATGTTTATTCTGTTCTGACTTCTTCTTCCTCATCTACTTCTCCTCACCATCGCTTCTCACGTCTCACGATTCCCCCTCCCCCCGAAAGAAAGCATGGATTACGAACAAGAAAAAGTTATCAAGTAGAGGTTAAAAAGTTTCAAATGTCAATAGTTCACAATTGGTTCTATGCTCCAGGGGAGTTCCGTAAACTTTCAAATACTTCAGGGGAAAGTGCAGCAGTCCGGTTAACGCAGGAGTTCTGGTGGGCGAGGCTGGTGGTTACGTCCTAGATAACACAAAAACGCTTTGGACATGGAAACAGATGGAAATACAGCCGGTATTCATGCAAAGAACGAACGAGGTTGGAACGCTTTGCAGGATTGAATGTTTCGTAGGCGTCGCATTTTTTGTCGTGGCTCATACAAACGTCGTGCATGCCATTTGCGCGCCCGTTGATCGTGGCTGATTAGGCGCTGCTTGTGTTCCTGCAGAGCACAAGCGGTTGTTTTGTGGCTTTTTGGGAGTTTTCTGTGGTGATGACGCAGATGTTCAGACCGAAGGCGCAATCTTGAACGCTGGTGCAGAAAAGTTCTTTGGCTTTTCTTCCTGCGAAGATAGCTCAGATGCGGAATCAGGCTTTTCTTTAGTGTATGTTGATCACGACACTCTTCAGGCTGCAAGTATCCTTGCGATGTAGTTTTAGTTGTTCGTTGCCGATGTTGGTGTGGGCATTTTCGCTGTTGGGGTTCCTCTTGTTGCTTTTGTTGGCATTGCTGATGTTGCACTGCCTGACGAGGTGGACTTCCTTTGAAACCACGAGCCCGCTTTTCTTTGTAGGTAGACGTGACCAGCAAATAGTTGATACTTGTTAGGGTGTCGCGATTTGTGTCAGGCAATGAAGATAGTGCGCCAGAATTGGCAGAAAAATCTGCTGAGGCTCTTGCAACGCCTTTTTATGGATGTTTTTGGCACAGGGCAGTGCTTGAGAGTTGATCCTTCCGAGCCTCCTGTGTGGCTTGGGCTCTCATGTGGCTGGGAATTCGACAGCGACACTGCGGAAGGATCGGTTTGGTCATATTTTAATTGTGAATGACTGTCTTTCTGTGGAACGAACGATGCGAGCTCTTCTGGCGCATGAAACTGAACTGTAGGTGACGGGCTTGACTGAGTATGCTCGGACCTTCTCCGCTCTACTCCGACCATAGTGAACGCATGAGACGCGAGGTGGGCGTTGTGAGCGACCAAAGATCCACGTGACGGAAAAGCAGGAGGTTGGTCAATGCGTGAAGGCTGCTTTTGACTGTGACGACTGGGTGCGGTTGTCTGTGGATGGTTTGAAGTTTTCGTTCGTCGTCGTCTTTTCTTGGTGTGGTGATGGCGCTGAGAAAATTGTGCTTGGTCATCGTCGTTGAAGGAGGAGACGCTGTCGGTAGTCCCAGCGTTATTTACGAGTGCATTGCAAGCATCATTTGTGTCAAGGAAAGCAGTAGATGCATTTTCGTTTTTATCAACGAGACTTGCATTCAATGATGACTCCATACTGTTTCGACTTTGGGTTGGTTCAGTTCCCGAGGATGACATCACTGCAAACATGGCTTGACGTGGTTCCGATTCCGTAGATTTGTTTCTTTGCGGGAGAATTGAGCCAAGCGTTCCTGAAGTACAATCGCTTTCGGAATAGCAGTGACTTGACAAGTTATTTGGCCGATATTTCAGGTGGTCAGTTGCGTATGTTGCGATATCTTGAGGGGTGCGATCAGAGTGACGTGCACCAGACGAGCTACTTGGCCCAAAACCAGGTGGTGGCGTGCGTAAGCAAGACGAAGAGTCAAGTACATTGGGTGTTTGAATATTGTCTTGATTTGTGTATTGTCTTGATTTGTGTGTGGAAGAGGTTAGCGTTGGTGACATTTGTGAAGATGGGAAACCAGGTGGAAGGTTCGGCCTTGTAGAAAAATGGTTAGGATGTCTTTATATGAGCAGATGACTGACTTCGCCTGACGGGAATTGTAAACTTCTGCTCTGTGCTCGAACGTGTGAAAGCTGCGTATGACTGTGATTACTGAATTTGAATGCATCGATATGGTTGGTTGTAACTCACTCTTCATTATAGTCTTGAAACCAGATGATCATTTCTTCTTTTATCTTTTGCCAAGGCTCGTCGTTGTCGAATATGTGGGTGAGGTAAAACTTAAATGCCTCACCGGTGACGTAGTCGCTGAAGTTCGTAACCATCTCCCGTTCCGACCAAGATGCAGCGGTAGCGTGGAACTCGAACAGGTCGAACCAGTCTTGTGCGGGTCCATCGTCCGCTGCTCCGGTGTACTTGGGGATGGGAAGGTCAGTAGATGCTTCTGACATGATGCTGGTCGATGCGTAATGCTAAGCGCTTGCACGGAAGTCCATGTATGCTCAGGGTGTCTTGTGGAGAACTGTGTCGACGATGAGACACTGATGAAGTGGCTGGGAGGTCTTCATCCTGTCGACTTGTGTGACGCTATGATGAATGGGAGACGTGGCCCGGCTCATACGCCATGTTTATTCTGTTCTGACTTCTTCTTCCTCATCTACTACTTCTCCTAACCATCGCTTCATACGTCACATATATATATATATATATATATATATATATATATATATATATATATATATATATATATATATATATATATGTGTGTGTGTGTGTGTGTGTGTGTGTGTGTGTGTGTGTGTGTGTGTGTGTGTGTGTGTGTGTGTGTGTGTGTGTGTGTGTGTGTGTGTGTGTGTGTGTGTGTGTGTGTGTGTGTGTGTGTAAGGGGCAGTGGTGGCGGCGGCAAAAACCAGCCGGTGTACCTTAAGGTTCCGTCCTTGGCCCTCTCCTCTTTGTAATTTTTATTAATGACCTTCCCTCAAGTGTTACATCTTCCATACGTCTCTTTGCCGACGATTGTGTCTTTTACCACCGTATATGTGATGGCTCTCATCAACTTGCCCCCCAAAATGATTTATATGTAATTAAAAATTGGTGTTCTTTATGGATGGTGCAACTTAATATTTCTTAGTGTAAATCTGTGCAAGTTTCCTGTAAGCGTCCAAACCTACATTTTACTTATTCCCTGCAGTCTTCGCTCTTGGAGAATCGTACCGATACCTGGGTGTTCTAATCAACAGCAAACTAACATGAACTGACCATATCGCACAGCTTATTGACGATGCATCCAAAACATTCGGTTTCATCAGAAAATCCCTGTCCTCCTCACTGGCCTCAGTTCATAAAATCGTGTACGAAACTTACGTCCGTAGTAAACTCGAGTATGCCCTTACAATTTGGAATTCATACCAATGCTATTTAATTGACGCCCTTAAAGCCAGTCAAAATCACGTCCCAAGACAATTTCCGCACAATTGTTACTACTATAAAATCATCACTGTCTCTCACCTCTCTGGATCTTAGACAAAAAATAGCAAGCTTTTGTCTATATCACAAACTGTAATTCAAATATTCTTACTTACATGGCTCCCTGCTTCTCCCCTTGGTTCGAACTTCGCGCCGTCTCTTCAAATCTTTGAGTGTCCAAAATTTGAAACGTTCAACCAACGCTTTTAAGAAATCTTTTCTGCAGTTAACGATTGAGGATTGGAATCGGCTTCAAAATGAAATAGCCAACGAACGTAATACTCTGAAGTTGAAAACCTTACTCGAAACTCAATTTACAACCGCACCGTCGTAATTTCTGTATGTAGCCAGTTGCCTTTCTCTCATTTTTTGCCACTTTGAATCTTGCTATTATTTGTATAACGAGTTCGGTTGTTATTATTGCCCTGTAATCCCAATTCTTGAATTGTATCCTGCTTTATGTTCTTGGTCTGTAATTGCCCTTGTGTATCCTTGTTCGACCCCTCCCCCCTTATGTAATACCGTCAGGGGCCCTTAAGAGAAAATAAATTATGATGACGTTGAGACTGTTTGTATGATTGCTAACGCAACAATAAATATTTTGTTTTAATGGAATCTCATAGGAAACAGGCATGACTCTATACATACTTAACCCACCACCGACGAGCTCTTCGATCAGTGAAGCTTTCATTTGAGTCGGTTGGTTCAAAGTTCTTCATGAGCGCAGTACTGATAAAGGAGGACATAGTGAGAAGAAACACACAAAGATACCATATTTTTTGACAAGCAACTGGTTCTATTTGCACCGAACCTTGCCTTTCCAGTGGTACGTGATATCATTTGCGGTTAATTATTACCCGGGAAATCAACCTGTTTTTCATTGGGAAAAAAGCATGCGTTATAAAAGAGCAGGTTGATAGGTGCAGGGTATGCTTAAATCGACCCATATAAAGTTGCATGTGATTTAGCCGAATCGTCAACATAGCAGTGTTTCGATGAAGTCCAAACCATACCCTAGCTGTGTGCAGGGTTAGTTGGTCTTGACTCATCTTGAAACTGTATAACGCCAAATCCAACTTGGACGATAAAGAAGCACGAACAGACAGCGCTGACTATATATACTAAGCGTATTGCATAGCATATAAACTTCAACGTGTACACGCACGGGAAATGAAAATTGTTGAACAAGCAGAGATAAGTAAAACGAAAGGTTGCCTAATCTGCTTACTGCTTTGCGCGAGTTTTAGGAATTGTAACAAGGATCAAAATAAGTTTTTTGTAACGAAAAGGTCGTCATCAGCGCAATATTCTGAAAGCTCTCAACGAGTTTTTGCGTGAGACAGAACTAAAAAAAGGACTGTAAATAAGTTTTCGGCATTCAAGGTTTATATTCATAATTATCATGATCAAGAACATGCTCCCGCTACTTTCTTTACCACTGTCTTCTCTTACCTAACACTGAGTAGTAGGCCAGAAAATTAATTCAGGCTGACCTCTAAGCTTTTCTCTTATAGTACCCCCCCCCCCCCCCCGTCTCTTTCAGAAATTTGATCTCCTTATGACTTAACAATTTAGAAGGCTAACTGACGCTCTGTGTGGCTTTTGTTATGTGGTAAGTCAGTAGAAAGACTTTCTGTTCATGTCACTGCGTTTAGGTATCATGATCCCATTTCTAAACAGTCGCTTTCATTCGATGCAAACGGTGGGATAGACGAGACGACAGTGCAAATATTTGGCGGAAATAACATCGTATGGTTCCCGGCACACATAGACAGCTTAAGGGGCAAGCTGCGAAATCTCAACCAGGCCACACACGAGGCGGCGCGAGGACTCATCGACCACGTCACCCAGCGGTCTCCCCCTCTACACTGCGCATGAAGTACAGAGATCAATTATTTATTTCAACAAAATCACGAAGCCTTTTCATCTAGTTCCCCCTCCTGGATAACAATTTAAGGCGCAGCCGTTACGCTTACTCTAGACTAAGTCATATCCCAGCCCCTGGCGCATGAAGCACATCAACCCAGACTACGACAGACAACACGTGTAAGAACAGTGTCGTGGACGTGTAGGTTTCAAGCTTATGCTCTGTGGTTGTGCATCGAGTGACACTTGAGCCAATAACAAGAAATAGTGTGCCAAACTGCTAAAAAGTGCTTCACTAACAGACTAATTTCGGGCTGTCCAGGAGGTCCGTGAGGCGCCGACGTGGGAGATACCCTCTACACCTGGCGTCTAGCCGAGTGTCCTTCACGACCCCTTTTGGGGGAATAAATTTCACTACCACCACTCATTGTCTCGTAAAGTGTGCTGCCATGGTTTATAATCGTTCATTTTTTTTGTATTTTCGCTGGCGCACTCGTAATCTCGCATTGCCCCCACCTTCCAGTTCGATTGACATGAGTATTGGCCGAGGGATCTGGAATGAAAACGTAGTCGCGGGCGTGGACAAGCTCACGTTTATATTGTGCGCACTAGAACCTTAATTGAGTGTCCGCTGTTTATGTATGTTTATTTGCCGTCCGAATTAAATTTTGCGCTACGCAAATGAATTCATGATGAAGCAATACAGCCTTAGCATCAGTCTGTAAAATTCAAGTGGTTGTCATTGACACAAATTGTACCAAATGAGGTCTCATTAGCTCTTGTTATTAAGCTTGTATTTCACCATCAGTATCATCAACATGAAATCAATGCTTCGTGGTATCATCAAGGTAAGCAATATACAGAAAAGACACTGAAATGCTTCCCCGGGACCCGTCACACTAATCCTAAAAAAGGAGAGTGACTACTTGGGCTCCTTGGTATTGCATTTTAAAAGAAATATACTTTGTTTTTTTTTCAGCTGACTATTCTATCTGCAACTGTAGGCCCGTGTTCTCAGATTTGGGTGCACGGTAAACAACCCCAGGTGGTCGTAATTTCCGGAGTCCTCCACTACGGCATCTCTCATAATCATATGATGATTTTGGGACGCTAAGCCCCGCATATCAATCGATCAATCAATCAATCAATCAAAGTACCATATTATTCCATCCGCAAAATAGAGCCCGAGTTCTGATTGGTAAATACGACGAGTATGATGGCCATGTTAATCTTTCAACACCTTAAGTATCATTTTTTGAGCGAAGTATGTGGTTGACGAGGCAGTGTGTTTCCTGGAAGTCTCAAAAAATAAGAGGAGTGACATTTTTCACTGTAATATTTAATGCACTGCATTAAATCTTCCCTAGAAAGACAGCCCATTCAATTTATTTTCACGTAAACCACATCGACCTAAAGATTTTGAATCACTACATTGTAGGTGGCGCTCGTGACCATTCTGCTCTTCACAGTTTGGGTGGAATAAGGGGTGTGGCGAAAAAAGGCAAAGCCTGTTTTCCTCTTATAGTATTTAGCCGGCGGCAAGTCGGTGTTTACGCAAGTAGGTGATTGTACAGTAAAACTGGTTCGCTTTGTTTTTCTGTAGGTCGCTGGCTGCTTATGAAATGGCCAAATTTTATTGTTCATGCACTCAAAATTTGCTCGTTACGTGATGTAACAAATGCCGTGACAATGACTCATCGCGTATTGACGACTTCTGGACGATAACGTTATGCATAAGAAGGTAAGTAATCTCAAATACAGCATATCATTAGCCACTGATTGTTCACCATAGATAGAAAAAAATTTCGTTTACCACACAAATCTCGTGCTTGGTATGCGATGTGACACTCACTGCTGATTGTTGCTAGGGCACACTAAACAGCACATTAATATGATCCAAAATTTGCCGGACAATGCCTCCATCTGAGCGTAATTAAAGAAGGCTGCCCATAGACTATTTTGCCAGCGGTTACTCAAACTAGTTGGTGAGGTGGATGTATACGAGTATTATGAATATTTTTATGTGCCGCTCTTCTAGAGGAGAAAGAAGTGAGGGAGTAAATGGTACCTGCTCTCGCCATCTTAGTTGTGTTGGCCCGTATTACTGTGAACTCTAATATTTACATACATCCGTTTTCTGTAATTTCCCCGTAAC